>VMDO01007053.1:0-77857 GCA_007922755.1 Pedetes capensis | reverse complement strand
TGACAACAACATCAATTCTGGCAACACTTTCATCAACCCAAAAAGTTTATGGAGCCTTATGGCTAATATGTAGTAAAACTCAAATGCTTATTTGGGTTATCTTCCCCTATTTTTCCAACATGCTCATGATTCCCAAAGGGAGAGGAGTCATCATACCACACAGACACCTGCATCTCCATATTCAGTGCAGCACTTTTCACAAGGATATGGAATCAACCAAGGTGCCCATCAACAGATGAATGGATAAAAAATTGCGGTACATATATACAATGGAATACTACTCAGCAATAAAAAGTTGAAATAATGTCATTTTCAGCAAAGTGGATGGAATTGGAGAACATTATCTTAAGCAAATGAACACAAGCCCCAAAAGAGAAATACCATATGTTCTCATTCATATGTGGGAGATGAATCAAACTTAAAGGAAGGAAATATCCTATACATAATTGAAATATTAAAAATGCACAATTAAACAGCATAGAAGGACAATTTTAGGTGTGGAAGGAAGGAGGGAGGGATCTAGCAGAGGTAAGCGAAGACTGGAGAAGATGGGTTGGGGACGAGGGTCAGTGAGGAGGGATGAGGGGGAGAGGCCAATCTCAATGTAAACAGCACAACTTCAGGAGTAGATCCAGTTTAGTATCTTTGAGCTCAGTAATATGCTAAGGTCAAGATATTGCATAATAAATGAACAAATGCAGACAAGCTAGGACAGAAAACATGGTGAACTACTTAGTTTTGTTTATTTTCCTTACTTCTCTTCTTCCATTTTGTGCTACTGACCCAACTTCCATCCTTTCCTTCCTCCCTGTTGACTGGTTTTCTCCCTCCTTATCACCTGCTTATCCCTTTGTCTCCCTCCATGTTTGTATCATCAAACCCCGTGGTCATATCCCACATTTCTGTGATCCTGCATTTCCCACGTTCTCACCAGTGATTTTCAAAACTGATCTCAGGCCATCTGTGCTGGGGTCTTCCAGGGAGCTTGTTGGAAATGTGCACTTCTTGTTTTCCGACCCTCAGTTGTGAGTTCTCTACCTTGCCTTCCTCTGTCCATGGCTGTGTGGCCTATTTCTTTATGGTGATGTTTTGGTTGAAGGTATCAAGAATCTACTGTGTTCTTTTCAAAAGTTTGTGACACACAATTAAACTTATTGAAGAAGGGATGATATAAATAGTGGAAAGAAGGAGGGAGGGAACTAGCAGAGAGAAGTGAAGATTGGGGAAGATGGGATGGGGAGGAGGGCCAATGTGGAGGGATGAATGGGGAGAGGATGATCTCAATATAAACAGAGCAACTTCATGAGTACATTGGAAAAATAGGGGAAGATAACCCAAATAAACATTTGAGTTTTACTACATATTAGCCATAAGGCTCCATAAACCTTGTGGGTGGATGAAAGTGTTTCCAGAAGTTATATAAAGGATGCATTATGGAGAAGAGCCAATGCTGTATTACTCTGTACCCCATCATCATTTACTAATATAAGGAAAAAAAGAAAAGAATAAAAAATTTGTGGCATAGAGGGGCAATGTGTGCATTCAGTCCTGGGGTGGGGGTGGAGGAATTTAGGAGTCTCTCACAACTCTGCCTGTGTTGGAAAGGAGCCAGTATCCTGTCTGGAAGAGAATGACCATTTTCCTCATCCACCTTTCAGGTTCTTCAGTGATAGTAAAAAGGAGAAGATGAAGAAAATTACACATTAAGGGAATAACCTTGGTAGACATTTTTAGGATATACATCAAAGTACACATTTGAATTTCTCAGTTTTGAAATATATTAGACTATGTTATGCCTCCTTGGTATAACTATTATTGGTTTAGCTCTTTTTCACATATTTTTCTCTCATTTTCATAAATTGACAGACACATTGAAAAGGAAATAATAATAATGAAATCACACATACTGTGATCACTGTTTATTACCCTTACATCATTTCAGTTGAAGTCTACCTTTTCAATAGCAAAAGATCTCAAGAATAAATGCACAGTTTGAACATTTTAATTTATTTTAAGATAGATAAGAAATGTCAAATGATTCTCAGTTAAAATCTTCCTTGTGTAGGGAATTGCATTGATTGCTGGCTGAAAGGAGGAACCTGGAAAAGTTCATGTTTCCTATAAAATATTGAAATATATTTTGTCAAAATTCTTGAAGTATAGCTCTGAAAGCTCACTAATACTTTACTTATTGGAAGTCATATAAGATTCAAGAATAACATAAGATATAGAAGAAATAATGGAAAGATATTTGGTTCTGTTTGAAAAGTGTGCTTAGCATTTTGAGTTGGCATATCACTTTATAAATTTGGTGCTCTATTAATTACACTCCATAGAAACAGGTGAGTGGAGCTTGAATCCTGCATTGATAGTTGTGAAGATGATTCTATGTAGGAATGTCAGCCATTGTTGTTGTTGTTGTTAGGTGCTGTGGAGTTGGTATCCAACTCGTAGCGACCTGCATACAACAGGGGAAACACTATTGTCAGTGCTTCTCTGCTGTTCATAGGGTTTTTAATGGTGGATTGACTTTTTGAGGGGAGTGGGTTGCCGGGTCCTTCTCCAAGTCAGCCGCTAGGGTACATCATTCTGTTCTTCTTAGCTGTGCATTGAGGGACAGTATTAGCTGTTGAGGAGTCAGAAAGTTTTTTGATGACTGGCCAGAAATAAGATTGACTTGTGCCTTATTTTTCATCTCTGTCTTGCTTATAGGTATAGCTCCAAGTTTATATTATCAGAGTATTTACAAAGACATATTTGTTTTGAGAAATTTAACACAACACAGTTTTGACAGGAGGAAGTTGGCCTCCAATGCCATTGTAATTGAAGCTTGTCTAATCATTGTAAATATTTATCTGTCAGTTTTGACAAATAGAGGCCAGTTTGGTGTCTTAAGTTTGAGCCAAGTATGAAAACTTAAAGGCTTTTATTCAATTTTTCCATTTTATTGAAAATTTGAAATCTGTTTTTACAGGCTTTTTTTTCTGGCAATCTGTACCATGCAATTTGAAAACCACCAAAAATTAAAAGAATTTTTATTTCAATTCCTTTTCTGGTATAATGTTAAGTTGTATAGATTACTGGTGCCCGTTCACTAAATATAACCCTGGTTTTATGATAAAGCTGCTTAGATTTTACTGGTGATATATTAGATTAATGGTTGCATTAAATAACTAATTTCCCATTATGGCTATTAATTGAAATTTTATCTCTAAGTAGAAAGCTATTTATGAATATAAGCTTTGTGCTTCTTGTTGTTGTTGTTGTTGTTGTTAGGTGCCATCGAGTTGAGTTCTACTCATAGTGATCCTATGTACAGCAGATCGAAAAACTTCCTGATTCTGTGCCAGGCACATGATCTTATTTATGTTTAAGCCCATTGTTGCAGATACTGTGTCAATCCATCTAGTGGAGGGTTTTCTTTTTTTTTGCTGACCTGCCACTCTCCCAAACATGATATCTTTCTCCGGAGTGATCTCTCCTGACTACATGTCCAAAGTATGTAAGATGCAGTCTGGCCATTCTTGCTTCCAAGGAGCACTCTGGTTGCACATCTTCTAGGACGGAGCTGTTGGTTCTTTTGGCAGTCCATGGTATATTCAATAGATGTCTCCAGCACCATAATTCAAAAGCATCAATTCTTTCCCTGTCTCCCTTGTTCAATGTCTAGCTTTCACAACCATATGATGTGACTGAAAATACCATGGCATGAGTCAGATGCATCGTTTTCTTCAATGTGACATCTTTACTTTTCAATACTCTAGAGAGACCTTTTGCCACAGCTTTTCCTAGAGCAATGCGTCTTTTGATTTCTTGACTGCTGCTTCCACTGGTGTTGATTACAGAGCCAAGCAAAGCAAAACCTTGGACAACCTCAGTCTTTTCTCCATTTATTGCATACTGACCCAGTTGTAAGGATTTTTGTTTTGTTGATGTTTAGTCACAACCCATATTGAAGACTGTGATCTTTGATCTTCATCAGTAAATGTTTTAAATCCTCTTCATTTTCAGCAAGTAGAGTTGTGTCATCTGTATAACGCAGGTTGTTAATGAGTCTTCTTCCAATCCTGATGCCATATTCTTCCTCATAAAGTCCAGCTTCTCAGATTATTTGCTCAGCATATAATTTGAAGAGATATGGTGAAAGTATAGAGCCCTCACACACACCTTTCTCAACTTTAAACCAGGCAGTGTTTCCTTGTTCTATTTGAACAACTGCCTCCTGGTTCATGTACAGATTCCTCATGAGTACAATTAGGTGCTCTGGTATTCCCATTTTCTGAAGTGTTATCCATAATTTGTTATAATCCACTGAGTCAAATGCCTTTGCATAGTCAATAAAACATAGATAGACATCTTTCTGATATTCTCTGCTTTCAGCTAATATCCACCTGACATCAGCAATGATGTTTGTGGTTCCCCACCCTCTTCTGAATCCTACTTGATTTTCCAGTCATTCCCTGTGCAGTTCCTTTTGAATGATCTTTAGTAAAATTTCACTTGTGTATGATATTAATGATATTGTCAGTTGGATATGCTTAGAGAAAGTTCATGTTTTTATCTGTCAGTATAGGAGGACATAAACTTTCCTTCACTGCCGAAGTCATTGGATTTATGATCCTTTAAAAATATAATTATAGGTAACTGACAAAAATATTTCAGAGAGACTATAATTAATATCCTTGCAAAAATAAAGGAAGATAATTCATTCATGAGAAAATAGAAGATGTTTTTGAACATTCAAAGAGTAGTGCTTATAAATAAATATATGGAAAAGTCTAAGCATCATATTTAATAAAAATATGGAGATTTTAGAATAAAAAGAAATAGAAATAGACATTGGAGAAAAAAAGATAAGAAATTTGAGAGTCAGTTCAGGTGCTCTGATAGCTAATAGTAGGAAACCCAGAAAGAATAAACAGAATATTGTTCAAAAGAATTCTCAAAAGAATAATGAAACAAATTTCTCCAGAACCAAAGAAGGCTCATCTTCAAAAAAATAATGTCAGTGTCCAGCACAATGAACAAAATAAAAGACCCAGATCATTATGAACTTCAGAACAGTGAGGAGAGGAAAGAGAGAGGAAAGAGAGGTCAAACAATACCCAAAAGAAAGACACCAGGTTTCTCAGCAGAAATACTGGAATTTGGAAGACAAAGGAAGAACATATTCAGAAATCTTACTTTCAACCTAAACATCTCAGCTTAAATAGACTGTCTTCCAAGAGTGAGGTTAGAATTGAGGAATGTTGGAATGTAAAGTGTATTGAGAATTTACTTCTTGTGCACATCTCAGGAAACTTCTGGAAGATGTACTTCAATAAAACATGAAGAGAAAAGCTAAGAAGAGGCACACTTGGGATCTGGAGAACAAATAACACAGCATGGAAGAGATGGAACTAGGTTTGCCAATGTCAGCAAAGTAAGTTCCAGGGAAACAGCCACACAACACACATAGAGAGCAGCCAGTCCACACAGAGGTCCAAGGAAAGAAGAAGACAACACAGAGAAAGATGGAAAGAAAAGCAAACAGAGCTGGTGGATTTTCTGATGCACTTGGTCATTATGGAAAAAGTATTGAGAGGGACTTTAATGGTTATGAAAAGTTGTAAAAAGATTTAGTAAATATTCAGAGAATTAAAAATAATGATGAAATGTTGCAGGAATCAATTATTAGTAAAACAAAGTTTGGCACAGAAATGAAATTATAATCATATATATTTTTGCTGGAAATAAACAATGATGTGTGTATAATAATGTTGATTTTGTTAGGTGCCATTGAGTCAGAGCTGACTTATGGTGACCATATATAGGGTTTACAATGGTTGATTGTTTGGGATTGTTTTAGGAGTGGGCTGCTATCTCCTTCTCCCATTTATTTTTTTGCATCACTGGAGATTCAACCCAGGGCCTCAGAGTGTGCAAACCAAACACTCTACCAACTGAGCTAAACCCCAGTCCTGTGTATGATAGTATAAAGACTAAATTTGAGTTAATTCAAAATAAATGCAATTATATTGAAAGGTTAAAGGGAGAATAACAGCATGCAAGCATATTAAAATCCTCAATTTCTGAAATTTTGGATTGGCATACACAGTCATTTAATCATAAGAAAATAATTTTTATGTGTATCATTTAGAAACATCAGAGGGCCAAAAACAGCTAAAAGAGTTGAGTATGAATTTTTCTGGGGGAAAATGAAATAGAAGGAATGTTGCTTTTGCTTGTTTGATATAGTATTTAACTATTAATGTTTAATAGCTTAGCATGTGTGAGGCCCTGGGTTCAATCTCCAGCAACTTCTCCCAAAACTATTTGGAACTAATCCTCTAGACAAAACAAATATTAATAGTAAGCAAAATTAAAAAGCCAGCTCAACATTTCTATCACTTCAAACTATCCCAAAAGTGTTGGTCTCACCAATAAACAATGATCTGGTCAAAAACTGAGGTCACCTCCCACTGTGGAATGTGAAATTAATAAGAGTGACTCATTTGTCTTGGACTGTATTGAACAGTCAAGTTCAATAAAAATAGAAACAAATACATCCTAAAGTTTACCCCATGTCACCATTCCACATCAGGAACACTAGATGGTGAGTTGCTTATCAGTTTGTTTTCAGTGCCAGGTGGACCTGGAGAGGAGTCAGATTTCATTGTGAGGAGGGTACTGAGGCAGGAAACCTGCATCCCTGGGGATTATGGGTCTTCTGGTAGGGCTGGTCTGTCAGGCATGCACAGGGGAACATTGGTGCCTTAAGGCCGTCAGCAAAATGCAGAAATGGGAAGCAGGGGTAGGGAAATGTGTGTGGGAGAATAACAGAATCCTAGATTCAGACTTCAAATGATCATTGAATGTATAAAAGTGTCTGCAGTTGAAAGAAAATTCTATTTTTTAAATAAAGAGTAATCTAAATAGACATTCTGTGGTACAACTTTTATTGCTTGTTAAATTGATTTTTTTTTCCTTTCCAAGAGTATACTTTCTTCTCCCATGTCAGAAAGTGTTGGATTTTTATTACTTCACATTAGAGCCTTTAATTTCCCCTATAATACATGTGCAGGGTATATACAGGTAAGTATCTTTTACCTTCCCTATCAAATTGTTCCATGCTCACTAGAAGGCAAAGTTTCTAAACAGGAGCTTAATAGTCAACCTATTTTTATCTCCTCTACCTGGGGTGCCCAGGTTCTCATGATGTGAATGTCTACTGGATACCACACACTGACAATACAGCCACCTGTGTATGTATGAGTCATCACGCCAGCACTTGATGAGCTCAGGTAAGAATGGTTTTCTATATTGAGCTTTACTGAGATCAAGAGCCCCTGCATGTCTGTCAGCTTGTCGTGCTGTAGGGGCTTGCATGTTGTTGTGATGCTGAAAGCTATGCCACCTGCATATCAGGTATCAGCAGGGCCATTTCAGCTGGTCTTCTAGACTAAGACATTCTAGGGAGAAGGACCTGGCAGTCTACTTCTGAAAGAGCATGCCACCGAAAATGAATAGCAGAGAAACACTGTCAAACATAGTGTCAGAAAATGGCCCCTCCAGGTTGGAAGGCATTCAAAAAAACGACTGGGGAAAAATTGCCTTCTCAAAGTAGAGTTGACCTTCGTGATGGGAATGGAGTAAAGCCCCTGGGCTTCCAGTTGCTGATGTGGCATGACTCAAAACAAGAAGAAACAGTGCCTGCAACAATGGCCTCAAACATAGAAAAGATTGTGTGCATGGTACAGCGTCAGGTAGTGTTTTGTTGTGTTATACAGAGGGTCACTATGAGTCAGACTTGATGTACTTAACAACATCAACAATAACAAGAACTAGGGAGTTCATCCCCTACTCAATATTGGTAAAGCGCTCTTTATTTTTGCATAATGTTGAAGATTTCAAAAGTATCTCTTTTATGTTGGAAATCTAAAGGATTCTGTGTCCCCACACCCTGCTGTGAGAATCTGTTGGCAGATGTTTAGGTCTGGAGGGATGGAGAGAGTGTTAACAGGGAGAAGTGTGCAGGTGCTCATGGCAGGGCAGAAACAGAAACCTGGTGCTCAGAGTTCATCTGGCCATTTCTGTCAGGAGAATGGCAAGGATTAGGCCCTGGTGCATTGGGTCTGCCCTGGGATAATCAACTGGTTGATCTTAAAGTTGGCTTCACCACTGGTGAACACAGATATTCAAAATGGGTTCATTTCCTGAGACCCAGCCTCCCCCACGCCTGCCTGTGAAGAAGAGTCCTTTCATTTTGCTCTGAGCATCCCTAAGACACTTATCTGTATCCTAAACTTTGGGCTCATTTCCACTGAGGAATTGTCCCCTTGCTGCCTGCAGGTTCTTAGCCCTTGTGAAGTGAGGACTATATGTTTTTATAATGAGCCTTTATGAACAGGAGGAGGTCTTGTTTGAGCTCCAAAGTATTGAGTATTTTAGGCCACAGCTCTCTTATGTACCACTATGCATGGCCAGCTAAGTCCAAGTTTCAAACATCCAGCAAAGTAACATCTGAAGATGCTCCCTACACTTGATGGTCTGAGTTGCTGCAGGGGCTTCTGCTGCTGTTGTTGCAATGACAATCACAGCGTTACAGGAACACTGGGTCAGTGTCACCCAGGGCAGAGAACTGATTTAGTGCACAATTGATGCTGGGATCCAGCCCACCATTTCTGCCACACCAAATGCCACTGCTGCCGTCTCTCCTGTGAGTCTTGGTATAGTGTCTCCAGTGACTCTCCCAAGCTACAGAACTGCCACAAAAGGAGAAGGATACTCTTCCTTCCGTGTTGCATTCAACCAAGGTGGCTCCCCTGGGTCCACAATTCCTCCTTTCCTCGTGCCTAGACAGAGTCTATTGGAAGGAATGGGCAGGACCAGCCTCCTGCTGCTGGACCCAGAATAAACTCACACCCTTGGTGTGTTCCAGGCTTCTTGACTCAGTGAATTTTATGTCGAGGGGTCCCTATTGTGCCTCTGCAATCTGGTTTCCCTTGCCCTCAAATTCTTACATGTGAAAATCATGTCCCTATATATCAAACACCAAACCCTAGTGATAGACACGAGTCCACAGACCTACGTGTCCAGACCAAATTCAGGGTTATGAACTCACTGAGGATCACAATTCATCTCCACTGTTGGAAACATCCACACCCAACCCAGACATGCTGCAGAAGGTGGTAGAAAGTCTGACTTCTGGTTAGGTGCCATTGAGTCAGGTCCAACTCTTAGTAACCCTACCTACAACAGAACAAAACACTCCCTGACACTGAGTCACACCCAGCACTACATCAGTGCCTCTCTGCTATTCATAGGGTTTTCCATGGCTGATTGATTTGGGGGTGGGATGTCAGGTCCTTCTCCCATTTTTTTTTTTTTGCAGTGCTAGAGATCGAACCCAGAGGGTCAGAGAGCACAGAGCAGCATACTACCAACCGAGCTAAACCGCACCCCCCAGGGAAAGGTATTTCTGGTCTCAATTTGTCAGGGAACAGAAGTTCTAAAGGTAATTCTCTTTCCAATTATTAACATCATAAACTTGTCACCTTGATCTGTCAGCATTTGCCTAATAGTTTATGGTTTATAAAGCTGCACAAGAAACATAATTATTCCTTCCTAAATTCAGACTTTTGAAACATGTCCAAATTCTAATGTCATCATTTCTGTTACTTAGAAAAAAATCTCTTTCATCTTTCTGCTCCTCAACATGAATTCCATCATTTTCTGATGTTATCTTTGTATTACGTCTAATCTGCAGCATCCTCAGGGTAAACATGCATTAACTAGTAATCAAGATATTTATTTCCTTTCACATATAGGAAAAATCTTTCATTGTTATTATGAAGTTCAGGTGGAGCTAGGCAGAGGTAATGAAAGTTGTGGCCTGAAGCATCGTGTAACTGGCTTTTCCAGATATACTGTAATTGATTCGGGGTGATCTCTGTTAATAAAACTGGTAGTCTCTGTTTAAACATGTTTGGTATTATTACATAAGTTAAAAATATGCCCAAAGATGAAAAGTCTTGCTCCGTTGCAAAGCTAACTCACAGCATCCTTTTTCTTCCTCTCTCCCCTTGAAATATGTATGCACAGTCAGTAGCTTTTAAAGAGCAACCTTTGCATGTAAATGCATTTGTAATGAACATAATTTCTTGCTCTGCGTATGAACTTCCTCGGGATCCGAGGGTGGCACTTACTGAAGGTTAATGCAGGAAATAGAGCTCCACACAGCAAACACTGTAAGAAATAGTCTGGGGTAATAAAAATGGGTTTGCTTTATAGAATTTAAATGAATTTCAACCTTAGCGCCTCCTGACTAAAAATGAGGAAAGTTATTTCTATGGCTTTTAGGAGCATGTTATGTTTGTCATGATGAACTAGTGGCACACGTGTGTCTTGGGGTTTTTAAGGAAATTGTGTTGGGTCAGCTCCTGGGGAGCTGGGGGAGCAGCTGTCTGAACATGATGCATAGTCAAATAGGAAGCCATTTCTCAGGCTCCCACCACTTGGTGGATCCTAAAGGAACGTGGTCAAATATAGTGAGCCCAGTATTACAGCCCGGCTTCTCAAACAGGGTCTCCACGTGGCTCAGAGGTGCCCTGACTACTTCTGTGGTCTTAGGCCACTGATTTAGTTTCTTGGAACTCAGTTTCACTGCCTGTGAGAAGCTCATCTATTTGCTTATTTTGTGATTTTGTTTGAGGGACAGCATGTCTCGATTTTTGTGTAGTGAAGCATGGAATGGTTTTCCTTACACTTTATGTATTTTGGGCCTTATTTGAGTAAACTTTCCCTAGTAGAGGTCAGGACAAGAGAATCATCATATGATGTCTTTTTCCCATGCTTTTTAAATTTTACTTCTTTATTTTAATTTTTTATTGGAAATTTTCATGTACACCTTAAGTGATTCATTCTGACATGCTTTTCATTGTGACATTTCCATATATGCATTTTGTTATACATTATACAGATAACTTCCCCCTTATCCTCTTGTGTGCTTTCTCCCCCCATTCTACCCCCCACCAAGGACTTCTCTTCCATTTCCTTGTCTTTTTATGGTAATATTTTTCTATATATCCTTGGGTTCCAATTCTGTTTAAGATAGAAACTTTTTCTGTAGTGAACTTTCTTTTTACATTGTCAGTACTATTACATATGCTGTCTTTTAAAAGCTTTCATTTATTGCTTCTCATATAAGATTTGTATATACTCAACTGAGGTTTACTTTCTGGGTAAGCTGTGGAAAAATTGATTTCATTTTTCCCATGTGCATCTACAATGATCACAGCTCCATGTATTAATTTAGTGATAAATTCACTGAAAATCTGCCTTTTATCCTACTCTTCTGTTCTTTTAAGTTTGTTTTTGTTGTTGTTGTTGTTGTTAGGTGCCGTCAAGTTGAGTCCGACTTGTAGCGACCCTCATAGGGTTTTCAATGGCTGTTTTGGGATTGCCTCAGCAGTGGATTGCCATGTCCTTCTCCCATTCTTGTGGTGCTGGGAATCAAACTCAGGACCTCAGAGACTGCAGAGCAGTGCTCTACCAACTGAGCTAAATCCCAGCTCCTTCAGTAATGTAGGCAGAGGTAAATTTCTCTGCATAAAAGGGCAACTTTTCTGTATCATTCCTCTTTCTACAGAGGTCTGCATGTTCTTTGAGTAACCAATATGAAATATGCCAGAGAAATGTATTTGTGTTGGGACATTTTACTTTCCTATAACTGGGACTGCATTGAACATGCAGATCAATGTAGTGTGGTTTGGTAGTTTTGTAACATTGAGCATTCTCAGTCGAGAATATAGTGTAATTTTATTTACATACGTTTTCTTTAATATTTTAGAATAAAACTCTGCAGCTTTCCCCACAGAGAGAGTTCATATCTTCTACTCTTACTAAATATTTGATAGTTTTGATACTATAAAAAATCTTTTAGGAAAAATATACCCTCTGTACAAAAAAGTATGTAAGTCGGTTGTGCAAAGCTGGATGCATATCACCAGGTGGACATGGCTATCTAATCACCTCCAGGACCCAGAGGGCCCCTCATGCCTTCATCGTCCTATTCTCTCTCAAAGTCCACCTCTGTTACAGTCAGCTAGATTCCTTCCTGAGTCCACTAACCAAATTTCCACATAGATATTGTATGATTTCTTGGCCAGATCAAACTTCAGCACCAGACATGCACTTTTTCCTTAAAAATAACTCAGAAAGAAGGTATGGTATGTAAAAATAGTTTGAGGATGTGACTGCCAAGGCTGGCAGTTGGAGCCAGCACAGTGGTGGCTGGGAGTAGAAGCAGGATGGATGGCAGTGCAGGAACATTTCCCACTCAGATAGCGCTGCAGGCTCAAATTGTTGCCAAAAGCAGGCAGAGCAACCTAAAGGCTCTGGATGGAGTGCACAGGATGTGGAGCCAGCCAGCGAGGGTCCAGGGGTGAAGACAGCACTACCATCCACTGCCAGGCGCTGCTCCATTGTGCCAATTATAGTAGTTGCTCCTTTCCTCTTCCAATATGGAAAGACGTTGCCTTGGCATCCTCCAAGATCTATTTTGAAATTCTATTTCTCCTTCATTTACAATCTACTTTTTCTTTAGGTAAGAATGGAAGGTATTGGTAATTTAAAAACAGTAGTTTCCTTGATAGAGTGGCTTGAAAAAATAAAAGGTGGCATTTCCAACTCTACCTATTTACTTATCCATGAAAAGTTTTATGGGGTTCTAGTCTACACTGTTGGGCTGGGATTTAGCTCAGTTGGTAGAGCACCGCACTGCAGTCTCTGAGGTCCTGAGTTCAATTCCCAGCACTGCAAAAATGGGAGAAGGACCTGGCAATCCACTCCCAATCCACTCCCTGGCAATCCACTCCCAAACATTCAGCCATGGAAAACCCTACGAGGGTTGCTATGAGTTGGATAACAACTCGATGGCACATAACAACAACAACAACAGTCTACACTGTTAAAACCTATCTTGTGTTGTTGGCTTGCTTCTACTTAGCACTCTTGTTTGAACTAAAACAATGTAATGTTTGAGTCAGAGAAAAAGTTCACATTGCAATTTTCTTTCTAATGTTGTAGAATATCATAGACATTCATTTCCAAGCAATTAAATATGATTATAAAGTTGGTATTACTCTTCATATCATTGTGGGACTAATTCACTAAGGGATAGGGTATGGGCTATGCTAGGTAGCAAAACAAAGCAAAACAAAACAAAACCTCTAAAAAGTTTCATCTAATCTCAGTCAAAAATGTAACTTATTTGCTTTTATAGATTTGGGAAAATGAGTTCCTTAATTCTGTCCTATGACTGCACATCAAATAAGCCATGTCCCTTTAAAAACAATCACCAAGAGCAGCTACTTGTGTCTCCAAAAATGTCAGTTCAGAACATGATGTTGATGTCGAGGGTCACACTCAGAATGTCACCACACTCTTTTGAATGTTCTTACAGCCAACATTCATCATCAGAGGATGAACTTGAAGTCCAGACTCAAGGGTGGTAACAACACAACCACCCACACTGCTTAAGGGAACAATCAAGCCAAACAGAATTTTTGCAGATTAGCAACACTGGGAAAATAAAAGTAATGAGACTGATGCCTTTATTGTGTGGCCCACATACTGTTCCATAAAGAAATTCTCCTAAGCTAATTTTTCAGTATTCTACAACAGCAGTGGCTTCGTTTGGATATCTAGATAGCATCTACAATGAGTTTTCTAACGCATACCTAATCAGATAGTCCTTCCCCTAGAAAAAGTGCTTCACTTCATGTCACAGTGTGTGTTGGGAGTTGAAACAAGCTATACAGGACGAGGCAGGGCTGTGTTGAGCCGCCTGAAATGTAGTTTTGTGGGTGTTTACTGGGCTGCCCCAGGTTCAGCGGAACTCTCCTTACTGGCTGGGTTTGTCAGTACCTTGGACAGCAGCATCAGTGCAACAGTGTGGTGGAGATTTTCCTTTTTAATCTGTTGAATTCCTTTTGGATGTGTGAGAAGCAAGACATTAAAAATAACTTCCCAAACTCCCTTAAACTTGTGACCACCTTTAGTAAAATCAACAAGGGCACTTGAAGGCCATCCACACAATGTGCACTCAAATCAAAGGCAGATCACTATCAAGTGAACTCTCAACCTGAGGACATTGCAGCTGACTTAGGTATCACATTTTCTATGTCACGGTGATGGGGCATTGGGACACCAAGCGGTCTTTAGCATTAACGGGTTAAGTTCTAGTCTCAGCAGATAAATTTTGACCTAATTTTTAAAAGACTAAACCTAGCATAGAATGTTATGGACAAAATTCATTCAGTGAGTGTTCTTTTTAAGTGATAATAATAATAAAAACATAAGTCCTGTGTGCTTTCAGGATAATTGAAAAGTTTACATTGGGTAATGATTAAATGCAGATAAAGCAATTTGTTTTCCCTGTATTGTTCAGAGTACAATTTGCTGTAAAAGATAATCCCGCAATTTAAAGTCAAGGCATTTTATTATGTATTAGACTTTACTAGACTTTTATAAAATGACCTGGATATTTGGTAATTATCTTTTCCTCTTTCTAAGCTCCTTAATGTTTCCCAATCCCTGCCCCAGAGTGACCTTTGTGAGGACACTGGCTGCCTGCCACAGAAAGGGCATTGGAGTCAGCACGGGTGTATCCCACTTCCCTCTGTGTGGAATCGCTTAAGTGTGTGTCTCACAGTAGCCCTTGGGGTTCCAATTCAAAATGAATACTTTATGCTTGGAATATATGGAGAAACAATGGACAGAGAACATTTTACTAAATTTCTTTTTAAGTTTAGTGATGGATTTTTTCCCCCTGATGTTGGTATAAATAAACTACACACACAAAGCACACAGATTTCTTTACAAGTTAAATTTGGAAGCAAACACCCACGTGAGTCTCCACATCACATATGTTTGGGAACCATAAGCCATAAATAAAATGCACACCCATTAATGTGTTAACATAGTTTAGATGATTGTTCATAAACAATTGATTCATGTTAATAATTTCTATTGTATTCTTACTTCAAAGGATAAAAATAAAGGTTGGAATCAAATATTCTCAGACACATACCCTTAATTAGCACACTTCGTTAGCTCTGCTGCTTTTTACAAAAAAGGAGTGTATATTTTTGAAGACACTATTAGTTCTTAGCGAATAAAATTCTTTTAATTTGTCATGGCAAATATAGCATACTTTAAATGGGCTTGCTAATCCTTTTAGTCTTCAATACCTGGAGAAGCATTTAGATTCAGAGTGTGAGGTGCCATTCATTCTGACAGAACATGTATTTCCCCCAGGAATTGCTTCAAGAATAAAAGAAAAGTTCTTTCATTAATTTATAAATTATCCAGGGGGCAGGAAGCAATAGGAGAGCAGAAACCTGACTGGAGTTGAGGTCCCAAGAGTCAAACAAATTTTCCTTCCTTTCAGAGCTGAGTTGCAAAGGTCAGCAGGAGGCAGGCACCTCCATTCAGGAGGACAAAGCAAAGAACAGAGGAAGTTCTTTAATTTAAGCAAACTTTCTCTTTCCTGCAACTTTCTCATATAGGTCTTAAATTGTCATTGTCGTTGTTAAGTGCCATTGAGTTGGTGTCCAACTCATAGCGACCCAATGTACGAAAGGCAAAACATTATTGTTAGTTCTTCTCTGCTATTCACAGGGTTTTCAGTGGTTGATTGTTTTGGGGGAGTGGGTTGCCAGATCCTTCTCCCAAGCCTACAGTACCTGGTGTTCCCATGTGGTCTCCCATCCAAGTACTAACCAGGCCTGACCCTGCTTAGCTTCTGAGATCTGACGGGATTGGAGGCCACAGTGCTGTGGCTGCAAGCGGTCTTAAATTAATCTTCCCTAAAAAAAATAGACTATTTAATTATTTCACTTAACTAGTTACTGAGGATACAATGATGAAAAGGAGAGACATGAACTTCTGCTCTGTGGAGATTGTATGTGAGGAGCAGGGTATGTGTGGACTGCAGGCAGCTGGAGTGAAGTGTAAAAAGGACCATCTAAGGGAGGGGCAGGTCAGAGTTCAGCTCAGTTGGTAGAGCGCTGCTCCGCACTCTCTGAGGACCCAGGTTTGATCCCCAGCACCACAAACAAGGGAGAAGGATATGGCAATTCACTTCTGAAACAATTCCCAAATAATCAGCCACTGAAAACCCTATGAAGGTCACTATGGGTGGGACCTGACTTGACAGCACCTAACAATAACAAAGGGAAGGAGTTTGTGGTCTGAGAGCACAGAGGAGGGAGCCCAACCCAGTCTTGTCTGTGTAGAGAGATATGGGGACCAAGTTATGCTTCCTAAAGGAGGTTACTAAGCTGAAGGAGCTTGGCAAAGAGTGTGAGCAAGAGTGTCCCAAGATGTGGGAACAGTAAACCCAGAAGGCTGTGAGCTAGACAAGAGGCAGTGTGGCTGGAGCATAGGGTCTGTTGGGGTTGGCGGCTGAAGGATTTGGGGGACACTGATTGGGGGATGAAAGAAGTGATGGAAAAATGGGTGGAGCTACATCTGAAGGGCTTGTATAGGACAAAAAAGAAATGCAAGCTTTAAGAGTGGTGTGAAACTAGGGAGGGGTTCTAAATGGAGAGTGGTATAATTCAAATTGGATGTGTAAAGCTTGTTCTTCCATCTTCCCCATGCGATCCTTCTAATATCTGAGGACAGCTAACACGACTTGTTTCTTTTATCCTTCAAGTGGGAGGGTCTTCAGGACTCTTATTAACATCATCACCTTCTTCTGAAGATGTCTATTTGCTAATGTTCTTCTGAGAAAAGAGAGGCCAAAAGTAGAATGCGATGACCTGGATGAGATGTAAATGGCATATATCACAGAAGAGTGTTGTTACTCTTATTTTTATTTTTTTCTTGGATATGATTGTTTTACTGGGGCAGATTAAAACTGTCATGGCATATTGCTTATTCATTTTGAGCTTGTGGTAAACTAAAGCTAAGTAGACATTTTTCCCTAACTAAACTTGATGTGTGGTGAAGTCTCTCCCACCACATGTAAGGAAGATTTCACATATTGCTGTTAAATGCCACGTTACTAGCTTCAGCCTGTCACTCACATCTCTCAAGACGGTTTTGAATCTAGGCTGTGTTATTTGAGGCACTTGGCATCTACCGTAGTTCATGTCAGTTGCAAATTTAATAAGGCTGATTCCTGTATCTTCATCCAACTAGCCACTTTCCTCTGGAGCTTCCTCTAAAGGTTGATAAGAATAAACGTCCCCACTTTTATTTATTCAGTCAGATATAAATCTGCTCCAATATTTTCCAAACCACATTTCTTCATAGATCCAAAACAATATGATAAAGAACTTGGCCAAATGTCTTGCACAAAACAATCCACATGATCTCTTTGCTGGTCTCCGTATCTTTCAACCTTGTAAGCCATTTTAAAATGCTTTTACTAGATAGCTCACTCTGGTGCATAGTAGACACTCTTTTCCCCTTTATACAACTCTATTAAAACTCTCTCCTAAAGCCTTGTCAGGCGTCAGCACCCAGCTTCCTGACTGAACTGCTTCTCCCCGTGGGGCATGAGCTGTCTGCCCTTGCTGGGCCTCTACCCTTCTTCTGTCCTACAAGGCTTTTGGAGAGTTACCAAGGTGGTGTGTCCCATCACAGGACTTATCACGCTGGATTGTGCCATGTGAGTAGCTCTTCCCTACCCTTTCTTCCTCCCATCTGTCTTCCAGAAGCAATTTCCCCGTTGGAAGATGAGGCCAGCAGGGCCTGTTCCTTGGTAGTTGTGAGAATTATAGGAGGTAACCAGAAGGAATGTCAATCAAGTCTGGCGTGGGGACAGTGCTCGATGATGGAAAACCATTGGGTATGAATGGGTTTGAAATGTGGCTCTTCATTGTTTCACATCTTCCTAAAGGCCCTGAGACCTCAGGCTAGGCACATTACCTCTGTGACAATAAAGATTTAACCCGTGATATGAACATGGCAACTGGGCTGGGATTTAGCTCAGTTGGTAGAGTGCCGCTCTGCAGTCTCTGAGGTCCCGAGTTCAATTCCCAGCACTGCAAAAATGGGAGAAGGACATGGCAACCCACTCCCGAGGCAATCCCAAAACAATCTACCATTGCAAACCCTATGGGGGTCACTATGAGTCAGATATGACTTGACGGCACCTAACAACAACAACATGAACATGGCAATCACTTCTGCTACTTACCACACAGAGGACCAAATATAACACTGACAAAGGCTTCAATACTCATGAATATGGTTTGGACAGGAAGAACATCCGACCTTGGCATGGCAGCATCCGGATTCACAAATCCATCCACACTTAAGCACTGTACAGCTTCAAGGAAAATATGTTCACAAGTGCCACTTCCATACACTGACCATCTATTATTTTATACATAAAATCAATTCTGGTCATTTACCAACCAAGTCAAACATCCTAGTAGTTTTCTATTGTAAAGACAGTTATGAAATGGAAAACATGGACTTTGCTTGGAATTACTATTTGTTGTTAAGTGCTGTCAAGTCAGGTCTGACTCATAGTGACCCTATGTACAACAGAATGAAACACTCCCAACACTATGCCATGGCCGGCACTATTGTCAGTGCTTCTCTGTTACTCATAGGGTTTTTGATGGCTGATTTTTCATGAGTGGGATGCTGGGTCCTTCTAAGCCAAAAGCACCTGAGATTCTCAGGCGATCTTCTATCTGAGGACTAACCAGGCCCAATCCTCCTTAGCTTCCGAGATGTGACGAGTTTAGACACCAGGGTGGAATTATTATAGTTACGTATTTTTCCATTTTACTTCATTTATTACATTTGAATCAGCCAGTTGTTAAATTGTCAAAAATATACCCACTTAATAGACAAAAACTTTGTTTTAAGCCATCTATAAAGCAAATGGTAGGTATGCCTTAAAATACATTTTAAGTTGAAATGTATTTTTGTCATTTTGTCTTTTATAGTTTCTGTAAATGTTGGTCCATTTAACAACTCTTTGCTTTCTATTCCAGTAGAGAAAGTGTCCCCATATAAAGAAGATGATATTTATGCAAAACCAGGTTGGTGTGAGATATAGCTCAACAATAAGGATGTGTTTATGAGGCAAGGGAATTGTCACCATTCATGGTGGTAATCGTACAGATGCCTCAATGTGTGGTGGGGTGTGAAGCCTACACATTTATCGAAAGCACTCCTACTCTACCTTGAATATTGTTGTCCTAGTCCTGGATTAACCTAACTTTAAATATTCTTGGAGGAATTGAAGATAATGCATGTAGTCAGACATTGTGGCTCATGTCTGTAATTCCTGCAACTTGGGAGGCTGAGGCAGGAGGATCATGAGTTTGAGGACAAAGGCAACCTGCATAATTTAGTTAGACCCTGCCTCAAAATAAAAAATAAAAAAAGCCTGTGAGTGGAGCCCAGTGGTGGAGTGCCTTGGGTTCCATACACTAATACTAGGAGAAAAAAAAAAAAGCTAGTCAGACCAAGAAGAGAGTACTCTGAACAGATGTTGAGGCAGGTGTGTAGCTGACATTTGTTTTCTCACTCTAAATTCATTCCCCTTTCTTGCTTGCAAACTGATAGCTAGTGTTGTTTTGAGTATGTGGAATCATTAATATTTAAAAGGAGAAAGGATAAATAAGATGATGTCTTGATATCCTGGATAAAGAACAAAATAAAGGAGCTATTCCGGAATCCCCCTTGAATGGAGAGAGTAGCATTGAAAATTATGGTAGGAGAATAGTGGCTCCCCTGAGACATCCACATCCTCATCCCTGGACCCTGGGACTGTGTTACCTCCCATGGCAAAGGGGAATTAGAGTTGAAGATGGAGTTAAGTCTGCTGACCAGCTGACCTTAAGCTGGTAGGACTATCCAGGATTATCAGAGTTGCTCCAGTATGATCAGAAAGTCCTCCTAAAAGAGAAAGAGATGAAAGAGTCAGAGTGTGGTGGCACCCCACAGATGGACCTGCTGCTGCAGGCTCTGAGGTCAGAGGAAAGGGCCAGAAATCAAGGACTGCAGGTGGCCTCCGGGACCTAGACAAGACAGGGAAATGGATTTTCCTCAAAGCTTTCAGAAAGGAAAGCAGCCCTGATGACCTTTGAATTTTATCTGGTGAGAACTGACTTAGAGTCACTTCAGTGCTGTATGAGAATAAATTAGTGCTGTTCGCAGCCCCTGAGTTTGTAGTGATTTTCGCTGCAGCTACCTGCAGGCAGGCTCACCCTCTTGCTCATATGTTCTCAACCCAGGGAGCTTCTTCATTCTTCAAATGCACCATGCTGTTCCCACCAAAAACTATCTGCATCTGCTATTACTCTGCCTCAGCATGCTTCTTTCCTGTCTACACATCCTGCCTTTCGCCCTCTGCAGGGTATCTGCTTCAATGTCCCCCTCTTGTTAAGGGTCTCCTGACCTCCCAACCTAAAACATGCTCTTTCTCCATCCCACTACTTTTGCTCTCTCTTTTCTGCTATTTCATTTCATTGAATGCATTGTAAATTTTAAACAATATACAATTGTTTGCTAATTTTTATCTATTTTGCATGAAAATATATACGCATGAGGCCATACCTGTTCTTTTTTATGATGTACGCTCATAATTGGGTAGCATTTGGCCCATAACTATCCACTAGATATTTATTAGTTAAAAAGAAATCAATGCATTTATGTTTATTCTC
The DNA here is from genome assembly GCA_007922755.1 of Pedetes capensis. Classification (NCBI taxonomy): domain Eukaryota; kingdom Metazoa; phylum Chordata; class Mammalia; order Rodentia; family Pedetidae; genus Pedetes; species Pedetes capensis. Next base: position 57,176 of record VMDO01007053.1, on the reverse strand, counting down.
TTTCCAAGGCCCTAATTTCATAGCATTGGTGTATTTGTGATCTTGTGTTTCATTATTATAACATTAAAAGTACTTAGAATAAGGTAGAAAAAATTTCTCCTCATTCTAATTTAAATTTTTTTCTTTTTTATTCTTACATGTGTGGTTTTTTCCACATCAGCTTGATGGTTACTCTGTTATATTCTCTCAAAATCATATTGAGGTTTTGGCTGGTACAAAAATTGATATATAAAATAATTTTTAAAGAATTTTTATCCTTCCAGTAGGCTGCCTTCTCATTAAGAATCACAGTATGTTCTTTTTATTCAAATGCTCTTTTAACCTTTCAGTAACATTTTATATTTTAAAGTTTCCTAATTCTGAATTTTGGGGCTGGGATTTAGCTCAGTGGGTAGAGCGCTGCACTGCAGTCTCTGAGGCCCCGAGTTCAATTCCCAGCACCGCAAAAATGGGAGAAGGACCTGGCAATCCACTCCCAAGGCAATCCCGAAGCACTCAGCCATTGAAAACCCTATGAGGGTTGCTATGAGTCGGATACCGACTCGACGGCACCTAACAACAACAACAACAATTCTGAATTTATTATTTTTGTTAGGCTTATTTAAAGGAACTTATTTTGCAAGTTGGTATTGCAAAATTTTTTACAACTACATTTTTAGTTTTTTTGTTGATATATAAGAAAGTATTTTGGTCTGTTTTCTTGGCTTTAGCTGCCTGTCTTAATTTTTTGTATGTTCTCAGAGTTTATTTTGAATATGTTCTGTAGAATTTGGAGGAGGATTGAATGACATATCTACAAGATGGCATATTTTATACATTGCAAGTTCTCCATAACTGCCGTTCTTCTTTCCCTTCTTTTGATGCACATTCATTTCCTGTGTGTACCATGGACATTGTGTTCCACTCGCTTTGATAATTGTAGCTCTTATTTTATTTCAGGTGTTGCTGCTTTGGCTAGAACTTCAAAAGGCATTTTAAATGATAGCAGTTTTCATCATAGCTAGTTAGGAAGCATCTTATAATGCCTGGTTTCCCAAGAGGTTTTCTCAGGAGTAGATTTTTAATTCTACCACATTTTTCTAAGTGCCTTAATGAATCTGTTATTAGACTCGTTATGTTTATGTGCTTCCTAATGCTCTATTGTTGTCAATTAACGTTTAGTCATAGGGTAATATTTTGAGGTTGGACTTGGACTTTCGATGTCTTGACTTGGATTTGCAAGTAATTTATTTAGAATTTTTGTACATGTCACAGTTATAAAAAAGAACAACCGTCACGTTCTCTTTTCTGCCAATTTTAGGCTTTAGCATTAGAGGACTGTTAGCCTGATTTATAAAGTACTGTTAGCCTCTTAAAGTAAATGGAAAATTTTTTTTCTCTTTCAGTGCTCTGAAGTCCATCTCTTCCCCTCTTTCTGTCTCTCCTACAACTCATTAATTGACACAACTATGTATTTGGTTGTTTAAGCAATTTAAGAATTATCTTATTTCCTTGATTCCAAGATACCATTTCCTATAAACTACATCACTGTAGTAAGGAAGAGGAAAAGTGCTGTCTGTTAAACAGTGACTGAAAGAAATCCTGCAATTTAGGATTGTTATTTCCATGTATTAAAATCTAGTTAAAGCTCTTAAGACCTAGTTTTTAAAATTATATACTTGCAATAATCATATATAATATATAATCATAAATGTTTGTAAGTAAATGCAAGGCTCTCCTAATCCGTCTTCAATCTCAGAGCTCCAGTCTCCTGAATCCTTTTCAGACTCCCAATCATTTTTGTACACACGATGCCATCCATCAAGAGCATCAGTGGAGCAAATCAGCAGGCCTTTCACTATTGCATGAGGATGCTCTTACCTGGATCCGAAACTATTCTGCAAGTTGTGCTCTGTACACCAGGACAACAGCAGCAACATCAACGTTGTCTGCTGTGATCTAGGCAGCGAATCCAGATGATATTGGCTTCAGAAGTACCAGGACTGAAAGACGTTTATATAACAGTGCAAATGAAATAATGACATCTGACTTTATCTTCCACTCCCAAACCATCAGCAATTGCTTCTAATTCCACTTCAAGCCATTTTTATTTTGTGGTGATCCTCTCTGCTCATCTCTGTCCTTTCCGAAAGCCACCCCCATGGTCTAGGTCACTGTGGACTCTCATCTGGACGATGACACAATCTTCTGAGTGGTGTCTTCATCTCCTGCCTGGCCCCCCAGTGTCCCATCTTCACACAGCATTACGAGTTTCTCAAACTCTGCACTGTGGTCTCAAGTCACGATATATCTCTTTCCTTCCCAGATGCCAGATGTCATTGCCTCAGATATGCCAAGCTGCTTCCATCTCTTGAGTATGCTCTTCCCTTATATTCCTGACATCAGCAGCACATTCTCATCCTTAGGTGTCAGCATAAATGTCACTTCTGCAGGGACATCTTCCCAATCTCTCTTCTAACTTGTACCCCTTCTCTTATTATAGTCTATTTCCAAATGCATCAACTCCAAGAATAAATTATGTGTAGGATTTCTCATCCTGCACCTCCCTGAGGCAATCTTCCTCATGTCTGGTATCATGAATTTCAGTTGGACACTGACCTGAGCCCTTGTTTTTCTCTCCAGCCTCATTACTGGGTCAGGGTGAGGTGGCCGATTGACAAGGGTCTATCCCAACCATGTTGCCTGGTACTCAGACTGTCAAATTGTGGAGCACATAACTCATGCCAGCCCCCAGCAAATAGTTTTATCTAAGTGTTCTTGATCAATTTACTTGATGTTAGATAAACTTCTCCTCCTAGCTTCTGAAAGGCTCCTTGTCATGATTCAGCCCTGAGTCCCAGCCAGGCCACTGCTTATTTGACTAGAGCTAGACAAGGGATTTAGAATTATTCAAGCCATGGCTGATGCAAATGTCCTCCTGAAACATCTGGTGTAAGAGATGGAGAGGAGAAGTTACTTTGTGGTGGAGATGTGAGCTGAAAAGTCATATGGTGTTAGTGTCAGCTCAGGAGGTGAGGTAGATCAGAGGGCTCCACCTTTCCCTAGAGCCCTGAGGCAGGATCTAAGCAGTGTTAAGCATTATGAAACATTATTAAATACTGTTAAATCTTAGTAGGATTGTTAGCTGTATGTCAAACTTTTGTTAAACTTTTATTGTAAATACTCTTAAAAATTTCTATGAATGATTCAAACTGCCAAGACCAGGTTCTTTGACTAGCCCTGCCTTAGCCCCTTTGTTGGCCACTAGCTGGACTGCCTGGCCATTTTGGACACTTTATCATCACTCTGCAGACACTCCAGTCACTGCAGAAGACCATTGAAACTATAACTGAAGACATGTTCAGACCATGACCACACCAGACAGCCTTCACCAGCCTTGAAAAGCAGTAGTCTAAGCAAGACAAACCTCCATGAACTCTAGATGGTTCTGCAGCCATTTTCGTTCATACCAGAGGGAGAGTACTTCCTCTGGTGGCCCAGCAGGAAGCTGGGGATTTGCAAAAACACAGTTCTTCATTTGCATGAAGGGCTGTGCCATAATTGGTGCAAACACACTTACTATACCCCTCTACTGGCTATATAAGAAGATATATGGCTCACTTTTTGAGTTAGTCAGGAGATATCCTCCATTGGATATTGGTCTTGGAGTGAAGAAGACACCTAAGGTTTATTCCACCGGGGGGATGCTGAGGCTTCATGGTGTGTGTTGAGAGAGTGGGTGAGCATTGTATGCGTTTTCCACTTCAACCAGGAGTGCCACGTGGCCTTTACCTTTCCAGAGGGGAGGAGGAGCGGGGTGGTGATGGGCAGTTTGTGGAGCTGTCGGTGACCATGCTCCCGCATCCCTCTGGGTAGAGGGGCGTGACAGAGATGCTTTGGGGCTCAGCAAAACTTGTCTTGAATCAGCTTTGGCCTCAGTGCAGCTCTGGGGGTGTCAGGCTCGCCTGGGGCCCAGGAACACTGAGCGTGGCAGGCAGTGACCCACGTGGGGCCTGTGGCTTTGTGACCGGCTTCTGTGGGCATCTGCCAGCCACTCTGTCCCTGAGCCTCTGTGCCTTAAATCAGCCAGGCTGGGGGAGGCGGAACAGAAAGATTTCCCAGGACAGCTGCTAGTGGAAGGGAGACAATGTGGGCGGTGGCTGTTAGGAAAAGGGCCACATGGAAATAACCTGACAGGAAATCCATGAAGCTCAGTAGTCAGTCATAATCAAGAAGGCATTGCCCAGTTCTCTGTCTTCCAGATTATCTCCAACATCTACCAGAGAAAAACAAGCCTCTGTGTAATACCATCGGACAGGCCGTAAATGCACAGCATGTGACTCATCCCTTCGTCTGACAGGCCTGGTGTGTAGGCCAGGCCAACTCCTCCCCTTCAGAGGCCGCTGCTGCTTGCTTAACCTTGAGGCCAGCAGAGTGCCCGTGTCCCAGAGAATGTGGAGGCCACAGCGCTAGCCAGCGGGTGGGTCTGCTGCGTCTGGGCACAAGGGCCCTCCACTCTCTCATCTGTTGATAGCAGGGTGGGATGGGCACTTCGGGTAACAGACCCCGGCCGCCTGGGTGGCTGGATGGGGACCTTACTACCAGCAGGGGAAATGAAGCAGGCTCTCCTCCACGATGTCCCCGGTGCATTAAGAACGGGTGGCCTGGGTCCACTCACTTCTAGGTTATCACACAGGGGGTGTCAAAGACCCCAGGCCTGAGCCACTCTCCAAGGAACCCTGGGAGAAGGCCTTTTGCTAGAGCTTCTAGAAAAGGCCTTGTTTTCTGATGTCTTACCCAAGATGGCGACCTCTGTCTATCCTCCTTCGTCTAGCTCAAATCTCACCTCTTGCTGGACCCTGGCAGCTTTGACTTACATTTTGGCCTCAGTCACAGCGTTTCTTCCATCACACGCATGGGTGTGTTTCTTTCTCTACATTCTGAATTACAGATTGGGAACTGTGTCTTATTTTTATTTATATCCTGTGACAGTGAATGTTTAAGAAGTAACCGTCCAGTTACTTTCCAGCTGAATCTACAATCATTTGGGCAGTGAAGGGAATAGTAACGGTAGCCATATTCTCCACAGAACCTTCTTCAAATACTAACGTTTGCACGTGGTCTGTTGTTTGGATACTGAGTTCCTTTTATTGTTTATCTGGAGCTCCATGCTGTTGATTAGGAAGTGTGTAGAGTGGAAGTTGATAAGCCTCTCCTGGGGCTGCTCTTGTTAACTTCCGCCACATAGTAATTCTCCATATCATTGGAAAACTCACCAGTACTAGCTCATGTTGCAAAAATACAAGGATGGTTTCAAATGTGAATTTCAGGGCAGCAGGATTGCCGGTGGTAATGGCAGCTGAGATAGGGCCGCCGTAGCCAGTGGAGGTGTGGGTGGCCTGAGCTAAGGGGTGGCAGGGCCGTGGGGAGGGAGGGGGGAAGGAGGCAAGGTCAATATGGCTTGTTTCTGGGTTAGCTGGGGCGGGGGTGAGGAAGTGCCCTACCCCATTGGGGACAGGCAGGTCACTTCCTAAGACATGAGACCTTAGAGGGGAAACCCAGGAGGGACATCTGCATTTCCACAGGTGAGGTAAAGGCCCTTGTGAGGCACCGTGTGCAAAAGTCCTGACCGTCACGGGTGTGTGTCTGCTCAGTTGGTACAGTGCTGATCTGCACTCTCTAAGGCCCTGGGGTTAATCCCCAGCACCACAAAAACAGTAGAAAGACTTGACAATCCATTGTTGAAACAATCTCAAAATAATCAGTCATTAAAAACCCTATGAGGGTCACTCTGAGCCAGACATAACTAGATGGCACCTGAACAACAATTTTTGAGGTCTGAATCTAGGTATGGAAATGCACTGGCAAGAAATGAAATGAAATGAAATAAAACAAAAAGGACATGATTCTTATTCTTAAGAAACCCACAGATGCTAGTGCAGACAGTCATTAAAGAAAGAATCATAGCTTGAGAAGTAGTAGAAGAAAAGCTCAAGTGTGTAGGCGAATAAGCTGAGTCCTGTGGGAGGTTGGGGTGGTTAGAGAAGGGTTGTCTGAAAAGAGCCTTTTCCATTGGAGCTGAGGTGAGCAGGAGGCCGCTATGCAAAGGTGAGAGAGGACCTGAGAGAGAAGGAGAGCTGTATGCAAAGATGCTGGGGGACTCTGCACAGAGAGAAGAGCAGGTCTGATTGAATGGGGCAAAGAGACCAAGGAGGACAGGAGGGAAGAGGACGCTGGGCAGGCAAGCATGAAGTAGGGACTGAAGTCAGGGTTTTTGATTTTATCCTACTGGAAAATGAGGGGTTAAGGTATGGGAGTGACATGACATCATTTAAAACAATGTGGAAGTGCATACTCGAGTGGAGAGACTATATCCCACATCCCCACCCCTTGAGTCCATCAGATTAACTCTTACATCAAAGGAGATCGCTTTAGATTTTCCTTGAAGGTCTAGTTTTGTGGCAGTTCAGCCCCTGTTACTGCTGTTGTTGGCATTTCCAGCACTTCCAAGTGACGCACGTGTTCTCGGTCAGAGGGTATTGGGGATGTGAGTCCCCCAGACCCCATCTCATCGGACTTGCTCTCCCTTTGGACTTCCGGGGAGGGTTCCTTGTCTCCGTATTCACATTTACTTCCTCTTGGAGGTCAGGGGTAGGCACTGCTGTCATTTGTGGTTGTAACACCCACCTGTGCAAGAGCCAACTTTCTACAGAGTCAGCCTTTGTGCACCATAGAGTAGAGCTTCTTTAACTGAAAACTTAAAACATGACTTTGTTAAGAAGAACAGATATCTTATTAGATACAATTGTCTTTTGCTTAGAAGAACACTGTCTAGCATTTGCATCAGAATCACATTGCTAATTCTTTTTTTTTGTTTCTCCTTCTGCTACTGGGGGTTGAACCCAGGGCCTTGTGCCTGCATGCTCTGCAAGTGCTAGACCACTGAGCTGCACCCCCAGCCTATTTTTTTACTTTTTGAGACAGAGTCTTGCTAAGTTACGCAGACTGCCTCTGGTCTCGAATTTGAGATCCTCCTGCCTCCGCCTCCCCAGCCTTCCTTCTCGATTTTTATGTGAGGAGAGCCAGAATGACCAATTAGATCCTGCATAGACCATGACATGCCGTAACACCACATGATTCCAAATGCTGCAGACATTTTCCTAATGTTTTTGTAATCCTTAACATCAGGAGAAATAATGCAGAGGGATAAAGGGGGAGAGGACAATCCCAAATTATATAATGCAACTACATGACTACCGGGGGAAAAGCCAGGGTAATATAACTCATAGTTGCACATGACTTTTACCACATATTAATCAAAAGTTTCCATAAATTATGTAAGTTGATGAAAGTATAATAAAAAATGATGTAATAGGTACACAATGAAAATAGCAAAAGCCTTATTACTCTACCCCATGAACATTTGTTAATAAAAGAAGTTGGGAAAATTCTACCCATGTTTACTAGCAAATTAAAGCAAACAGAACACAAATTGGAATTTCCTTGGTAGAAAAATAGAATTACAAGTTGTCTTCTTGGTGAGAAATTAATAGGGACATGGGCCAGTGCCAGCCTTAAGACTTTCATTTCAGTGTATATGCTTATTTTCAGGAAATGTTCAATTCAAATAAACTTGATGAAACTTAACCAGTTCTGTGCTAGACACTAAGCAAATTGTTTAGGATATGTTCTTGTTGTTGTTGTTGTTGTTGTCTAGGATATGTTAGGGTATGTGTTGTTGGGTGAAACCTGTTCTTACCCTGAAGAAAAGAAAAGCTTAGTAGTGGAAGTAGACAGGATGGAATCAACCATATCATGCTATGGAATGTCCTGAACTTTGGCTTAAGGTTGAAGACGCACTTGAGAAGATGGCCTGAATAAGTGTGTAACACTAAGTTGCATTCCTGGACGCTGGTGGCTCATTAGAGAAGTGATGTGCACTTAGTGTGGCTTTGGTGACCAAATCAAAATGCCTACTTCAGAGATGCCCCTTCTTGTCTAGACCACAGGTCCCAACCCTGAGGCGGGCTGCTGAGCTCTGCCAGAGAAGGTGGCGGGGTAGGCAGGGGGGCCTGGCAGGGGTGTTCCTCTCCATCAGAGCCATGCCCACCAAGGAAAGTGCTTTCTGTTTCACATTTCACAATTCTTGAAAAGGCTCCCACTACAAAAATGGCAGTCCATGGTATATTCAATAGACATCTCCAGCACCACAATTCAAAAGCGTCAATTCTTTTTCTGTCTCTCTTGTTCAATGTCCAGCTTTCATAACCATATGATGCAACTGAAAATACCATGGCATGAGTCAGATGCACCTTCGTCTTTAATGTGACATCTTTGCTTTTCAATACTCTAAAGAGATCTGTTGCCACAGCTTTTCCTAGAGCAATGCATCTTTTGATTTCTTGACTACTGATTCCATGGGTGTTGATTATAGAGCCAAGCAAAGCAAAATCTTGGACAACCTCAATCTTTTCTCCATTTACTGTGAAGTTGCGTGCTGACCCAGTCAGGGTTTTTGTTTTGTTGATGTTTAGTCACAACCCATATTGAAGGCTATGATCTTTGATGTTCATCAGTAAATGTTTTAAATCCTCTTCACTTTCAGCAAGCAGAGTTGTGTCATCTGCATAGCGCAGGTTGTTAATGAGTCTTCCTCCAATCTTGATGCCGTGTTCTTCCTCATAAAGTCCAGCTTCTCGGATTATTTGCTCAGTGTATAAATTGAAGAGATAGGGTGAAAGTATACAGCCCTGACGCACACCTTTCTCAACTTTAAACCACTCAGTGTTTCCTTGTTCTACTCGAACAACTGCCTCCTGGTTCATGTACAGATTTCTCATGAGCACAATTAGGTGTTCTGGTATTCCCATTTTCCGAAGTGTTATTCATAATTTGTTATGATCCACACAATCAAATGCATTTGCATAGTCAATAAAACATAGATAGACATCTTTCTGATATTCCCTGCTTTCAGCTAATATCCACCTGACATCAGCAATGATGTCCCTGGTTCCCCACCCTCTTCTGAATCCCGCTTGATTTTCTGGTAATTCCCTGTCTATATACTGCTGCAGTTGCTTCTGGATGATCTTTAGTAGAATTTTGCTGGTGTGCAATATTAATGATATTGTCCGATAGTTTGCACATTCAGTTGGATCCTCTTTTTTGGGAATAGGCACAAATATGGATCTCTTTCAGTCAAATATGTCCTAGAAGAAGTGCAACCAGAGTGCTCCTTGGAAGCAAGAATGGCCAGACTGTGTCTTACATATATCGTACATGTAGTCAGAAGAGATCAATCCCTGGAGAAGGACATCATGTTTGGGAGAGTGGCAGGCCAATGCAAAAAAGGAAAACCCTCCACCAGATGGATTGACACAGTGTCTGCAACAATGGGCTTAAACATAAATAAGATCGTTTGCCTGGAACAGAATCAGAAAGTGTTTTGATCTGCTGTACATAGGGTCACTGTGAGTTGGACTCGACTAGATGGCACCTAACAACAACAACATAAAAATGGCATTTAAAGAGACAGTTCCTCTGCTAATAAAGCCACTGGTTTAGGGAAATAGTACTTTGCAGACCTGGAAAAAATGAATAAAATGGGCTCTGTCTGTGATGTGGTTATCATTTTTTCTAATTCATAAAAGGAGAGGGAATGATTAAGTACAAGACCATTCTGGCAGATGCTGTAAGAACTCTGTAACTAAGGGTTTGGAATAGTAATTTCAATTCTCAAGCACTGTCACAATCTCAGCAAGTGTCATCAAACTAAGTTTGGTCCAAGAACCCTTCGCTGCTGTTATATTTCAGGCAGCAAAACTGAGGTGCAGATAATAAAGACAGGAGTAGTTAAAGAATATCTCAGGTTTTCATTAGAAACAGATTAATATTTAAGATCATGTGCCTGGCACAGAGTCCGGGAGTGTTTCATTCTGTTGTACACAGGGTCACTATGAGTCAGACCCGACTCCATGTCACCTAACAACAACAACAGCAACCCTATTGACCATTCAGTATTTAAACCAATGCTGCATATTCCTGAGCAGATGGAGCACTCTGCACCTAATTGTTTCATCCCCAAGAGGTTAGGGTTGGTTACAATCGGCTCTGGTTTAACATACAGCACAGAGTGTAGGATGCAGTGAGAGGTGGCAGAGTGAAGACCAGTGGGAACAAGGCCGAGCCCAGACAGACCTGGATGTGGAGCTGGCTCTGGTGAGTGTTAATGTGACACATTCTAGCAGGCCGCATATGGTGGAGACTGTGCATGGTGGGTGACGGTGCCTGCGTCATTAGGACACCCAAGCGTTAAGTGAGCTACTAGACTTGAGCTTCGCGCTGTCCCTTGGAGTGATGCAAATCCGTATCAGTGGTCCCTGTGTGGTTACTGCTGCCCAGGGGAGTGAGCCAAATGAAATGAAGGGCAGGGTGTTTCTGACTGATTAATGAGCAAGAGAGTATAAAGAGTAATTCAATACACACTTGTACCACTCAGATTTCTGCCACCATAACGGACTACCAAAGAAAGGCTACTTATGGAAAAGGAGGTTTTTTAGCTCACGGTTTTAGGAGTTCAAGGCCATGGAGTCTGCACTGGCTCAGTTCTGGCGAGGCTCTGGCAGGTGGTAGAAAGGAGACAGCGATGGCAGGCGTGCATTTCTGGGCAAGCAGTTACATCTCCAGCCGGGAAGCAGGAAGGACAAGAGGGGCCAGACTCACGCCTTTTCCAACAATGCTCTTGTTAGAACTCAGAGAGTCTCACGAGAACCACCAAGGGGCCACATGTGGGCTCTGTCATGGCCCCCATGACCTCACGATCTTCAAGTAGGCCCCACCTCCCAAAGCACCCCCCCAACACACTATTCTAGGTACCAAACCTTTCAATGCAATGAACCTCTGGGGTCTCAAACGTGCTCAAACCACAGCAGCCCTTTAGAATCACATTGTTCTTGACTGTATTAGTTTTCAGTGGTAATCCAGGTCTTCTCCATGTGGGAAGCATAGACTTCTCTGCCTCAGAGTTGCTCTCCTGGCCCTGCAACTTGCTCTGGAATGTGAGTGGAAGTGACAAGTGATGCATTGGCAGAGGAGTAGAATGCACTTGTGTGGCTGGCTGGGGCCTTCACACCCCTGCTCATGAGAAGAGCCTGTCCTCTCGATCCATCCTTCCTTAGCCCTGGATCTCAGAGTGTGGCACGAACCGAGCACACCTGAGCCCTGCCGACTTGCAAAACCACAAGCAAGAAATAGGCTCATGTTGTAAACCATGGAGATGTGAAGGCTATTTGTTATCGCAGAAAATGCTGACTAGCGCACCTAAAAATAACTTCGCCAGTGTCAAGCAGGAAGGCAGGTTTAGGGTAGAAATGCCATAAGAAGAGGATTATACATTATGAACCTTTGAAATTCGGCTTACCAAAATTCTAGTCAGCTCTCAGTAGGCAGCAAATCTATGAGTCTGCTGGCACAAAGACTTCTCTGAGCTCATTGTAAAGCAGACATTTCTACTGAATGCAGGCAAGCAGTTTCTAAAAGCTGTATGCTATGGAAAACAGAATGTCATGGCATAAAATTACCTTCACCGTGTGTATCCACACACTAACTTAGGACATAGACGAGTCTGGATATTGAAATTACTGATCCTAAAATCATCGTGTGATATCAAGGCCTTCAGTTGTGGGTATAAAAAGGTAACACATTTGATAAGGGTTTGTCCTTCAAAACTGAAAGATCAGATTCTTATTCCTATACCAGGTCTCTCTGGGTCTGTGTATTAACAGTATTTTTATTTTTTTCTTACATGAAAATTCAGTATAGTTTTAACAGAGTCTGATGTACATTTAATGATTATGGAATTAGACTGCCTTTAAGTTCATTACAGCATGTGGACAGGCCATCCCATCTGCTACACCTGGTGATGAAGGGACATCCCAGGTGTGTGTTAAGAATGAGCCTCTGTTGGTTGTTTCCAACTCAGTGAGGATGTGCGCTAATTTCCTCAAAATTCCTTTATCTTTCCATTTATCTTTCTATTTAGAGTTGCTACATATCTCATGCCTGCAGCCGTAGCCCTGTGGTATCTGATCCCGTCAGATCTCGGAACCTAAGCAGGGTAGGGCCTGGTTAGTACATGGATGGGAGACTGCCTGGGAACACCAGGTGCTGTAGGCTTGGGAGAAGGACCTGACTACCCACTCCCAAAAATCAATCCATCATTGAAATCCCTATGAGCAGCAGAGAAGCACTGACAAAGTGTTTTACCTATTGTACGTAGGGTCGCTATGAGTCAGGTACTGACTCGACGGCACCTAACAACAACAACAACAACATATCTCACAGGCTATAAGAATGTATCAGAAATACAAACCTGGCAAAGGCTGCAGGGCTGGGGCAGGTCCTGACAAGAGCATGAATGAAAGGCGGGGAGCAGCCTCACTGTGCTCACGCACATGTTGACCACCCTCTCTGTGCACGGAATTATACCAGAGCAGTTGTTCAATGGCCAGCCAAGCGAAAGGACACCTCTTATCTTTGCTGCTGGATACCATGATAGAAAATCTTGGACCACCTATTATCATGCTACAGAATGGAGGGCAACTGTGAACTCCTTTTAAATGCATGGCATAAACAGATTCCAAAACAAGAGCAATTTCTTATTTTATCACTGACTAGTAATTCTGTTCCAGTTTTCTAATTATTAAGAATTTGGGCTTTTCTATTATCTTAGTTATGTGAATTTTTAATCTACAGAAGTAAATAGCAGCTTGGTATAAAAAAAGAAATATGAATAAGAATCTAATTTTGAAGGCAATTGTGTCAAAAATTTATTCTTAAGCTGCTGAGTGAAACACACTCCTCACCACCAAAGATGAAAGGAAGTGCACCAGGGCAGAGATGCTTGTGTTCCTAGCATGTGGCTTGCTGAAAGAGTGATCAGTGAGCAATTTGTGCCCAAATGCCACACTAATAGTTCTTTCACTTGGGGCGCATGCTAATGAGAATGAGCTGCAGAGTGGCGTCTTGATCTATTTGACCTTTGAGAATTGAAAGTTGGGGTAGCTTCTGAACCAGAGAAAATTGTTTTATAGATCTTCCACTTTAATTGCCTTTGTAAACACATATGTGAAGACATGGACGCTCCTTTATAGTGATGTGTGTTTTAGACATTTTAGCATGCCAGTCCATCACCTTGATCTAGGGTAACACTCTCTTCTTACATACTACAATAATACAATTCAAATTATTACTGCACACACACACATTTATATATACACACACATATGGGGCTGGGATTTAGCTCAGTTGGTAGAGCACTGTGCTGCAGTCTCTGAGGTCCCCGGATTGAGTCCCAGAACCGCAAAAATGGGAGAACGACGTGGCAACCCACTGCCAAGGCAATCCCGAAATAATCAGCCATTGAAAACCCTATGAGGGTCGCTATGAGTCAGACATGACTTGATGGCACCTAACAACAACAACAACACACACACACACACACACACACACATATACATATATATATATACATATACATACATATATATGTACATATACATACAAATATATATATATATATATATATATATATATATATATATATATATATATATATATATGGGGCTGGGATTTACCTCAGTTGGTAGAGAACTGTGCTGCAGTCTCTGAGGTCCTGAGTTCAATTCCCTGCACCATGAAAATGAGAGAAGGACCTGGCAATGCACTCCCAAGGCAATCCCGAAACTGTCAGCCATTGAAAACCCTATGAGGGTCGCTATGAGTCAGACACGACTCAACGGCACCTGACAACAACAAAAACTATATATATATATATATTCTTTCTAGAATGTTCAACTTTATAGTCAAAGTTTATAACCTAGTATGGGCTTAACAGAGATATTAGAAATCTTCAAATCAGAAGACAGTGACAGAGAAATTAAATAAAATATCAAGTTCAACTAAAGAGTTAATGCCATAACTTGGGTTAAACCATTGGGTTCTCAACAGAGAGGAACACAGAGGGAGAAAAAAACACAAAATACAGGATGCAACTCTATGAAAATCCAAAAAGGGGAAAAAATATCAGGGTGTAAGCCATGGTTGCACACACTGTCGCTTCAGGTTAATTAAAATTCTTATTTTATTTTTTTAAACAACAGCAACAAAAATTGAATTCTGAGTTTGTGGTCTAATTAACATAGGATGGTTTTAAAATCCTGTGCCTTTTTGATAACAAGTGCATATTTTGATGTCTGTATTTGAGGCAAATATACTAAAAAGAAAATGAGCATGTTTTCAGTAACACAGTTACTTTGGGGAAATAAGCTAAAAAGAAGCACAACGTATTTGTTACCTTTAGGAACCAAAGGCAAAGGCAAGGACATACAAATAAAGAGATGCTTAGGCCTCTGGTCAGAAAGAGGGATTGAGTCTGTGCTAGAAATTTCTAATGAAAAACACATGACCGTGAATGTAGCCAAAGGAGCCTGGTGGTACTGGGGCCACAGCACCCTCTGTACCTCTTCCCTTTCATGAAGTAGTGAGCACTCAGGTAATGGATTAGAGTGGTAGGGTCAGTACCCAGTACTTTCTGGTATCTTAGGAAAGTTTCTCCAATACCATAAGCTTGTTTTATTCACTCTTTTTGATGTCTTCGCTGGATGTGAGAAAGGAATAGAAAGTGAAACCACCCAATAATTCAATTTTTTCACAATCAAGGGTATAATAAGGCATCTAGAAAACAGTGGAACTTGGGGGCATTTTGGAGACTTTTGCAAACAAACAGGGTAACAATGTCAGATATGCAGTAATCCAAAGGTAGCACTATGAGTGTGTGGTCTTGTAGTCAATCTTGGATTGCCTTGAATAGCAAGTGTGGTGCTGCAGTTTAGATGGAAAACACCCCCAAAGGCCCATATATTCAAAGCTTGGTCCTACAGTGGTGCTCTTGGAAGCTGGTAGAAACCTTTGGGTGGAGCCTTGTGGGAGGTTTTAAGTCATTGGGGCCTACCCTTGAAGGAGACCGGAGGCCCCCCTGTTTTGCTATCTTTTTGCTTCTGGGTTGTTATGTGGTGAGTATTTTACCTTGCCATCTCCCTTACCCTGATGTGCTGCATTGGCGCAGGCCCCAAAGCCATTGGGCTGATCAGTCATGGGCCGGAACCTGCGAAACAGTGAATCAAAACAACTCTGTTCTCTTCACAAGTTAATTCTCTCAGGTATTTGTTATAGTACAGGAAAGCTGACTAACACACATAGCTTAATAGATTTACATCAGTACTAAAAACGGGCTGAAGGCTCAGCCAAACCTGTCTAAGAACTGTGATTCAGAGCTTAAAAAATTAGTTAGCAATACTCATGAAGACTCCATCTAATTTCTGCTAGTGTAGCAGTATGTTACTAAATCATTCATGGGTGGACAAGAAACACATTTTGGCTGGTGGTAGGAAAATGAATTGAGTTCAGCCTCTAGTCACAGGGGCCTTTTGATGTTTTTAATCTTTATACTTTCTAGGTAGCATCAGGTTAACTGTGGGAGAAAGAAGCTTCTACAAATACTAAATATTTAGTTGTTTCTCTATGCTGCCGTCTAGCCTTGATCTTTTTTTGTTGTTGTTAGGAGCCATCCATGCAAAAATGGGAGAAGGATGTGGCAACCCCGTCCCAAGGCAATCCCAAAACAATCTGCCATTGAAAACCCTATGAGGGTTGCTATGAGTCAGACACGACTTGATGGCACCTAACAACAACAACAGGAACCATCCAGCCGGGTCTGGCTCATAGTGACCCTTATAGGGTTTCCAATGGCTGATTGTTTGGGGATGGCTTTGGGAATGGACTGCCATATACTTCTCCCATTTTTGTGGTGCTGGGGATTGAACCTGGATCCTCAGAGAGGGTGGAGTAGCACTTTATCAATTGAGCAAAACCCCAGCCCTAGATCTTTTGATGATGTTTTGTACAACCCAACAAATCTCTGCACCTTGTTCAAGGCAGTGGAGGCTGTTTAGCCAAATGGTCCCACAGAAAACAAACTGTCCCTGCTCTGTTGCAAAGCCTTCCCTCTGGGCTCTGAGCTGCGTGAGGTTTGTCTACTGCCCACTGTTGTTCTCTGCCTCTGTGACAGTGGCCAATGCTTGGTGCAAGTAAGTAGACAACAGCTATTATGAATACTATTCCTTGGCCCTTTCTCTGTGGTGTTCTTCTGAATAATTTTCCTTTTCCCTAATTCCCTTTCCCTGTTTTCCATAGATACTTTTACCACGTTGTACTATTGTTATGTTTCAGACCATCCGATTGGCGAAATGTCAGCAGGTCTCCCACAGTTTTTGAATATCTATTTCTTGTCTTTTTTCCCCAGAAGTCTTTGCTTTTCTTTATAGCTAACCTACTGTAAAAGCAATTCTCAAAATAAGACTCAGTCCTCTCTGTGGAAAATAAGGGGAGAGATTTAGCCCCTCCCTTTTCTTAGAGCACTTACTTTAGAAAACTTGTAATTGGAAGGTTTTTCTCTGTCTCTTTGAAATGTACATAGATCTCTTTTAAAAAGATAAATAAGCCTCTCTACTTTAGGACATAGAATTTTTTTTCAGAGGCCTTGGAGCCATCCTTGGAAATGTAACTGGTAAAGGAGACAGAAGCCCCATCTCTGCAGGAAGGTAGAAGCCTAGCTTTAGCTGACATTCTAGTCCAGAGCGACTTCTCCTGGTAAAGATGCAAGAAACTTATCCTTCCTTTGTACAAAAACAGCTAACGCATATGGTCAATCCAACATCAGGTGGGTCTGGGATGAGCTGTTGGTAAGAACTGGAGCTGTGAAGTCCTGGTCCTTGAGGACAAGTTACCATGTGTCTGGAGAACAAGTGTGAAATGGGTTGTTGCTCGGTTCTTGAAAGGGGAAGACTTTCCTTTGTCTTTGTAATCTTCTAGAAGCTTGCTGCAAGCTGCATCACATTCTGGTCTAATAGAATTGGGTTTTTTCCTTTCTGCCTTTGTGGGGAGGTTTTCTGGGTTGGAGAAGAGATTTCAGCTCCGTTTAGTCAAACCCAACTCAATGGCACCTAACAACAATCTACCTATCAGCAACATCTTAGATGCCATCTATTTATTGTTTGGTAAATACCCTCTATGCACATCTTATTAAATTCTTACAACTCATTGAAGAACATTTTTGTAAACCACCATTATACAGCTGAGGAAACAGAGACATAAAAATGTTAAACACTTTGCCAAAGCTACTTAGCTTTAGTGGCAGCACCAGGACTCCAAATCTCTGCCTGTATCAGTCAGCTTGTGTGTTGCTGTGGCAAAATACCTGACAGAAATGAAACTTATGGGATGAATGATTCATTGGGCTTATAATTTAGAGGATTTTAGTTCATAGAGGCAGGGAGGTTGGTGGCAGGGCAGGCATGGCTGTGGGGCAAGCAGCAGGACCTCCTCACATCATGGTGATCAGGAGCAGAGAGTGTGAAACCTCCAAAGACCCACCCTCTGTGACCCACTTCTACAGGCTGGGCCCCACCTCCTGCAGTTCCACAGCCTCCGAGGACAGGGCTACCAGCTGGGACTAAGCATTCAGACACACGAGCTTTGGGGGACTCTTTAGATTCAAAACATAACCCTGCCTGTTGTCCATCAGCCTGTGCTTATCGCCACTATATTTTATTGCTTCTTAGACCTTCTCTTTCTTGACTCTCTGGTGGCTGCTTCTTGAAGTCCAAAGCATGCACTTGCTGATAGAAATCTGGAAGAGATAGCAGGTCCTTAGGGTCAAAAGGAAACCAGGTTGCAAGCAGGGCTATTCCCAAATTCTGAGATCTTTGCTGGGAATGTCTTGATTGGTGATAATAACTAGGAACTGGAGGAGGGGAGGGAGACAGTCATGATGAGACACTGGACACTGTTATTAGAAACTTTTATAATGAATATCAGAGAATCGAGGGAGACATTAATATTTTCCCCACTTTAAATATGAAAGGCTTTTGAGGATTGTTACAGAATTTGCTGTAGTTTGAATAGCTAGCTTGTCAATCAGCTGGGTGACCACAGGTAACCCATTTGTTCTTAAGACCATTAACAAGCTGGGGATGTTGCTGAGTTGTGCAACAGCAGCACATGAAAGGCCCTGGATTTGATCCCCAGCACCACACACACACACACACACACACACACACACACACACACACAGCATTAAAAACGGAAATCATGACACATCTTATCTGAACATAAGAATCCTCTTAGTACTAATTTAAAGGACTTATTATCAGGCGTTTTTAAGGGCAAGCCTTGTTTAGTAGTTTCAGCCCGTCTCCCATGTGAATCATATGCGAAGGCGAGCCTGGGCACCTGTGGTAGGGGACCCTGAGTGACCAGGTGGCTGCCACCACAATGCCCATGGTGGCGGGGCACACTGGGTTCCTTCCCTGGGCATTGCTGCCTTTCAGCATGATTATTTTAAAAGGATGATGCTGGAGACATGATCTGGAAATAACAGGGATGGTAAGGAGTGCTTGGGGCCCTCATTAAGGGCTGACTTGGGGACACTGGGAAGAAACATATCTGGGAAAAGATCATGGGGCAGATGGTGCTGTTATGGAAGAGCTATGCTAGCTAAGGTTAGGACATGGGGGAGGGGAGGTTACCACAGGCTTAGGAAGGAATTTTTTCTTTTAGTTTTGGTTTTTATGTTCATAATAGAATGGAGGTGGATGGAGGCAGGCGTGAGCGCACTGTGGGCTGAGGAGAATAAGCCTGCACGGGAGGCAGGTCGGGATGCTGGAAGTTGGAGACTTTGAGCCTGTGTTGAGAGTTACCCAGGACTGGGATGGAGGACCAAGCAGACAGAGAGCACCTATGAGTGTCTGGCTGGAGGGACGATGAAAATGTCAGGCAGGTGAGGCAATGCGGGGACTCTGCAGATCTAACTGGATCCCAATTCCAAAGATGAAACAAAAGCCGCCTTCTCATTTATAATTAGCCAGAAGCCAAATTAACTAGCAAGCAAGACGGTTTTAGATTCGAGGGAAAAGGAAGGTTCTGTGAAGACAAAGGGAACTGAAGCTTATCATAGCCCTTAAAGGTGTGTTTCAGGAAATTCATAGAAACATTTAAAATATGTAATTCCTGTGTTGCAGTGAGAGTATCATTGGATCTGGAAAGAATAAATGGGTGATGATTCATGGAGTTGTAGAACTGAAATCAGCCCAGACCATAAATATCCATTCTAGGTCCTGGTTCCCAGTGAGGCAGTGGAGGCTCAGGATCAGACTGCGGCAGGTCTAACTTCCACAATTGTGTTTTTGCAGGCAGCAAACTTAGTTCCTGAAGGCGTGGTTCCTGCTCTGCCACCTTTTGTGGTATGAGCTCAAAAGGAGACAAAATAGACTGTAGCTTGGT
Organism: Pedetes capensis; assembly: GCA_007922755.1. Lineage (NCBI taxonomy): Eukaryota > Metazoa > Chordata > Mammalia > Rodentia > Pedetidae > Pedetes > Pedetes capensis. Next base: position 37,799 of record VMDO01007053.1, on the reverse strand, counting down.
CTTTTCCTTGTTATATAATATTACTTTTTCAGGTTAGTCAAAGGCATGAACAAGTCTATATATTTCTCTGTGAGTGTATATTCTGAAAATTCAAGTAGCCATGTCTAAACTGGCCTCAAATCCATAACCATGTCCCTGCCTTTATCCCCAAATTTTCTCCTAATATAAAATAATTCTTTGTTCTTTTGATGGGCAATAAGCTAAAGCATTTCAACATCAAGTGAAAAAACTATATGGGAACATTCTCCTCCACCCAACCCAGTGCCAAGCCAGGCTTTCTTCCCCGTTGTTGTTTAGTTATTTGTTTTCTTTTCTGGGAGAAGATTATAATATTCCTGCGTATTCTCTGGTTCCAGAAGTTTTGTTAACAGTTATTTGTGATCATGGATTAATGCTAATTCCTTAATCTTTCCTTGCTATTTGCTATTTGAAGATACTTGGAAAAGGATTTTAAAGTCATGGCACAAAATTTCCAGTGGGATATGAAATGGAATAGGATGTGCAAGTGTGTAGTGAGCTGAAGTACAGTATCTGCAATCAGGGTACGGAAAAGTCTTTGGGTTGCCTGCAGTGTAGCCCAGCAGCTGACATGAGATTCTTTATGTCTTCTTATGTAAGCCCTGTAATAAAACAGAAAAGATTCTGTATGCACAAAAAGGGTTGGGCCTATGATTTGCCTAAGGAAGAGGAGCAAACAATAGATTCCCTTGATGATGATTGCTCAAGATGCTGTGGAAATCGCTGATCGCTCCACAAGCACAAAGAGATGATAATATCACAACCATTCAAGTGGAAATGCAAACTCTGAAATTAGCTTGGGATTTAGTCTTCTCTCTGGCATTTTCTATGTGGGCATACTTGGTCTAACATTTAACCCCTTTATATCATCTTTAAAACTCAATCCAAGTCTAGAGTTTTTAATCACACAGGTGTATGATTTATTCATGTCCTGGGAAGTGTCAGCTGGAAGAGAAATCAAGCTACTTACTGAGAATTTTCTCATGTAGACACTCTCCTGTCTTCCTGGTGTTTGGTCCTTGGCCATTTATTGCCTACTGGCAAGATCATGTTGAGAAAAAGTGAGAGTTTGACGTTTAAGTGAACTTAGTTTGCAACCTGCCCTCATTTTTGGAATGCAGTTTGCTTAATTGTGCTTCTTTCTGTGCCATTATGATAGAGATTTTGGAAATGAAAGTACATGGGTAATAACTTTCTTTCCATAGTTGGATGTAAGACGACCCCTACTAGCTTGTCACCATCTTGGGGGTGGAGATTGTCTTTTAGTCCTTGTATTTTGTGACTACTAGAAAATTTCTCTTATGGGATGGGTGCCAGGTCAACTTCTCTTAAATTACAGACATTTTCAAAAATTCCAAGGGAACAAACTATGCTTTGACCAGTTTCTAGTTTCCTAAGAACATCCATATGTTGCCTACTTATGCGAGTCCAACTCGACAATATCTTTTTCTACTACCTCTGTTAGATTTGATAAAGAGGTCTTTATTTGATGGGATTATTCAACTGTTATAATAGAACATTCCCAAATCTCAGTGGATTAACATAGTGGAAATTTATTTCTTCTTCATATAACAGGACTAAGTGGATGCACAACAAATAGCCTTCCATGTGGTAATGGAAGACCCAGGCACCTTCTACCTTGTGGCTCCTCAGTCTGAGGGCTCATCTGCTTAATCTGCTGCATTGGTTGCAAATGAGAAAAAGACAAAGTAGGTTTCACTGTGAGAGGATTTTATAGGTCAATCCTGAAAGAAGGAGCTAAGATATTTTCTTGCATTCTCTGAGAAGAACTGTCCCATGACCACATGATCTGTAAGAAAGACAGACATAGAGATGAGCTGCACATTTACTAGGAGAAGGAAGATGATTTTGTGGACACATGAAAATATGTGCTGTGGTCCACTGTTTCAGTCGCTGGACATCCAGTTCAGTTTTTTTGAACACCTAAAACACACATGTCCCCAGTATATTTGTTGTTGTTGTTAGGTGCTGTCATAGTGACCCTCATAGGGTTTTCAATGGCTGATTGTTTTGGGATTATTTTGGGGGAGTGGATTGACAATCCTTCTTTAATTTTTGTGGTGCTGGGGACCAAAACTGTGCCCCCAGAAAGTGCAGAGCAGCACTCTACCAACTGAACTTAACCCCAGCTCCAGTGTATAGTGCCCCAAATCCTAAATAGTCACCATAATAGGGGCAATACCAGGGTTACCACAGCCCAAATCCTCAGAGGAGGTGTGGTCCTCTCTCTCAAACCTATCTTACAGTGGTCGGTAAGATGGTAGACTCACAACAAAACTCTTACTCAGAAAAGGAAAACAGGGAGCACAGAGCTCTCTGTAGTCTCTAATTGTTCCAAGCTCTTATGATCTCAGTGGTGGGGGAGGCCTCCCTGTTCCCTGGTTTCAGGTCCTTTGTCCCTTATCCCCCATGGCCCCACTAAGGTAAAGACAGTGAACGTGTTCTCCTTTAGACTGTACAGACTTCATTGGCTGCTTCCTGCTCAGGGAAGTTTGGGAGCATGTTTGGGGGCCCAAAGCTGGTTTTATGCATCAAAAAACTAGAAGCAAGAATTGTGAATGATTTCACCATAAAGAAATGCTACCTGTTTGAGGACACATACGTTTACCCACATTTGAATATTATGCAAGGTACATATGTGTCAAATGCCATGTGGCACCCCATGATTAGGTACAGTTTTTGTGATTTTATCAGTTAAAAATAAATTTAAAAATAAAACATTAAAGAGTAAAAACTAGGCTTACTATTGCTTTGCCAACAGCCTTTCCTCAAAACTCAGTAGATTACTCCTGGGTTTGCTTTCAGTCAGGTCCACGTGCTTTCATAACCCACACCCAGAGTTTTTTTCTAGACATAATCATTAAGCCTGACTTGTGCCACGGCTTCTTTGGCCCCATGACTCTCTGAGTACCAGAAGCTTGAGTTTATTTTAAATAACAGACTTTGATAACTCCCTTAATCTGACCTTTGCTACAAAGCTGAGATTTTTTTTTATCTGAAAAGCTTTACTGGACTTCTGTGGCTCAAGCCCAGTGGACACCCAGATCCTTTCTCCTGGCAGGGGGCTTTAAAAACCATTGCGGCTCCTAAGTGATGGGCTCTTTCCTTTGAGCCCTGCCAGAAAGCCCTGTGGGTGCTGGGTTCTTCCTCGAATCCCAACTGACTCTGTTGTGCACTTCTTCAGGAGCAGAGGCTTGGAGAGGATGTGGACTTTGTAGGGAGAAATTGGGAGGAAATTGGCAAAAACCTCAAAACTGGGAAAACAGCTTTTGAAGATCTGGTTTGTAAATTAGAAATCTAGAGAAAATGAAAGTAACTTGGTTGGATGTTTGTATAAAACCCTTCACAAATTCCCTGAACCTGATTGGGCGATTGGATTCAAAGCTGATTGGCTCAGGCCATTCCATGGGCGAGCTATATAAGGAGCTGCACTGCAGCAGTTCAATCTTTTTTTTTTTTTTTTTTTGCCCAGACCACCAATGAGGAAACAGCTCTCTCTCTCTCTCTCTCTCTCTCTCTCTCTCTCTCTCTCTCTCTCTCTGCCATGACCATCAACAAGGAAAGAACTCGCTCTCCACCGAGACTACCAACATGGAAGCATCTGCCTTTGAGGCTGTATAAGAGCTGCTAGCACTTAAAGCAGTACACTTTGGGTTTCTCCCTGCCCTTGTAAGGGCAGGGAGTGAGAAATAAAGTGCTGTGTTCGTCCCCACAAGGCAAAAGCGCCCAAGGCTTTTCCTTTCTCCCATCTCTGCCAGCATCTCAAGGGCTGCAGGAGTCCCTGCCCCTCACCCGAGGGTCCCGAGTGAATTGTGTTTAGTATCTGTATGCATGGCGGTACCACCTGTCTGAACATCCAGGCCAGACCAGGAGGCACATACCCCACATAGAGGTGGCGCCTGAACAGGGACCCCACAGCCTTTTCTGTAGGTTCTGCAGAGCTAGATTCACATGACTGTCCGGTGAAGGTCTGGCAAGGGGCTTGGCAGTCAGGGCTTCAGGAAATATCCCCTAGGGCCTCAGGCCCCTGATGAGTCCTCTACTCTGAGAAGGATGGAGGAAGAAGGGTGCTGTTAGGAGGTGTCAATGAGCCACACACAGAAGTGGCCTGTGTCTGACTGGCGAGGACCAATGGCCACTCTTGACTTCAAGGGCGTCTGGAAAACATTATCCAGCTCCATGCCTAAGTTTGGGGGAACATGTAGCCATCTTGGCCATGGTGGCAAAGAAGGGCATAGTTGACACTGCATCCTCATTTGAGGGGTGGCAAGCATGTGTATAGACTGTTAGGAATAAAAACCAGATATACCCACATAGGGACTACAGAAATGGGAGATGAACATTCCCTGGGAGAGTGTCTTGGGGACTTAAGAAAAACGCAGGTGAAGTCAGGTCCTGGGGATCACAGCTGTAATCCCAGAAACTCAGGAGGCCAAGGCAGGAGGATGGCAGGTTCCAGGCCAGAGGTATAAGGGGCTGTGGCTCAGCAGTGAAGTGTCCCTCGTGTATACCTGTGGGGCCCTGGATCAACTGCTAGTACTAGAAAACAAAACAAAACAAAACAACAGCCTAAAAACTGCAGAGAAAGTTCTGTGTCGTTCCCCGCTGATGGCCCCACAGAGAGCTCTTGGTGAGGCTTGGAAAGGGAGGTGGGGAGAGCCTTACAAGGAGGCTCAGAGGCAGGGTGGGCTGGTTTTTCTCAAGACTTCTCTGCAAACCATACATTAAGGTCATGCAGGTCTGTTCCTCTCCTTTGGGGCTGTGGGCAAATCATCCTGGTTCATTATTCTTTAAAAATAGCCCAGGGGACGTGGCAACAACCAAAGGGGATTCACCTCTGCCCCTGGGGCCATCCCTGGCTTCCTTGTCAGGCACGTATGGGTGGAGGCGGGGTCCCACTGCTGGTGGGGCTGCTGGCATACCCCTCTCAGCTGAGGTCTGGTGCACGTGAGGAAGGCTTCTGCCTGACCCACCAGAGCTCTCATTGGATTTTCACAACTCCACCTTCTCACACAGTTTGCTGAATTTTTTAATGAAAAGAACATTTTCTTACTTTTCCCAGAGAATATTAACCTCTTTATGTTCAGGTTTCTCAATTAGCCAAATATCTGTTCTGTTTGTTTTGGCAGAAAAGTAAAGAAATAGGGACAGATCCTTTATTTTGCAGTAATCACCTTAAATTTATGTATATGTGAAATAAGTATCTGTGTATATGTGTGTTGTTGTTAGGTGCCATCAAGTTGAGTCTGACTCATAGCTACCCTATCTACAGCAGATTTAAACACTTCTCGATTCTGTGCCAGGCACATGATCTTATTTATATTTAAGCTCATTGTTGCAGATACTGTGTCAATCCATCCAGTGGAGGGTATCCTTTTTTTCATTGACCTGCCACTCTCCCAAACAATGTTTTTCTCCAGGCATTGATCTCTCCTGACTACATGTCCAAAATATGTAAGAAGCAGTCTGGCCATTCTTGTTTCTAAGGAGCACTCTGGTTGCACTTCTTCTAGGACAGATCTGTTGGTTCTTTTGGCATTCCATGGTATATTAAATAGACATCTCCAGCACCATAATTCAAAAGTATATATATATATAGTGCCATATATATATATATATACTATATATAGTATATATATAGTGTATATATATACATACATATATATGTATATATGTGTATATATGTGTGTATATATATGTGTGTGTGTGTATATATATATATAATCATTCCTAGACATATATTTACCAGTGAAAAAAACTTCTCCTCTCTCTTTTTCTTTCTCTCTCTCTTTCTTTCTTTCTTTTAAGTATCTTAGCATCACTCTGGGTGCAGGGCTAAATTGGTAAAGAAAAACACCTAAATCTCTGGAAAGGTAATAATCTAATACGGTGTGTGCAGTTAAAAATATATTATGAGCTATGAATGTAATTTAAAATGTTCTAGTAGCTACATTAAAGAACTGTAAGAAGAAGTAAACTTAATTTAAATCATATATTAAGCCCAGTATATAAAAAATGACATAATTAAAATTGTCTCCATTTTTGGTATTGGATTACCAAAATCTGTCGAAACACATGCTTCCAAGAATGGCTGAACAAACAGTGGTTCATCCACCCCATGGGCTGTTCTTCATGCATGGGAGAAATAAAAGGGGTGAATTATTGATGCAGGCAACAACCTGGGTGAATTTCAAGGGAATTATACTGAGCGGGAAAAGAAAATTTCAAAAGGATGCATCCTGCGCAATTTCAGTTCCACAGCATTCATGAAACGTAATTGTAGAGACAGAAAACAAGTTAGGGATTGCCAGAAGTTAGGGACCATGGAAAAAGGGGATGGGTCTGATGGTTAGTGGGTAGAAGAGGGAAGGTTGTGGAGACCAGAAGGAGCGTCTCTGTCCTCTGTTGTGGTAGGGGTCACACACAGCTCTACATGTGATCAAATGAGGGGCGGCTCTCAGGGATGGGGAACTCTGACACAGCACCTGCTCCAGTGTCTTGACTGTGATGCTGGGCTATGCTTATCAGGGGATTCTCACTGTCGGAGGCTCAGGGACAGTAAGCATGGCCTCCCTGTATGAACCCCTATGAGTTCATATTTAAAAATCTAAACAAATCAAGTTTAAACATGGCCTCTGCTTTTGCCACCGTTTACTTTAAAAAAGATCCAGGAAAATAGTGAAGCACTTTTTACATGAGCACAATGGAACACTATGGTATATTTCCACCATTTTATTGTTTTAATCTTTGTTTGTTTGTTTATTTATTTATTTATTTGGGTTTGAGCCCAGGGCCTTGCTCATGCTAGACAATTGCTCTACCACTGAACTGCACCCTCAGTCCCTTTTCATTATTTTATTTTTGAGACAGGACCTCACTGAGCTGCACAGGTTGCCTCTGGCCTTGAACTCACCATCCTCCTGCCTCAGTCACTGAGAACAGAGACATGTACTGGGGCGCTTGGCTCTCTCTCTCTCTCTCTGTGTGTGTGTGGTGTGGTATTTGGGAGTTGAACGTAGGGCCTCACACATACTTTTGCAAGTGCTTTACCACTGGGCTGCACCCCAGCCCATTGTTTATTTTCTAATAGTGAGTCAGGGTCTCACTAATTTGCTCAGGCTGCCTCTGGCCTCGCATCACGATCCTCCTGCCTTCACCTCCTGAGTCATGGGGATTACAAAAAGGCCCACCATGCCCGGCCGGGCTTTTGATTATTTTATTGTCAGGTTATGAGCATCAAGGTGTTTGTGAAGGATTCACTCCAAGTGCTGTACACAGACAAAATCTAGAGACCATCTTGCAAATTCTGGTCCATGATTGTCTATCAAACTCTAGTCTCAAGCTTTTCAGTTTGAATTTTTGAAATATATCACCTTCTTTCTTTTTTCCTTCTTCCTCTGCTTCAGAAACAACAACTTGCCCTAGGAGTTGTCGGGGCTCTCTGTGGTATTCAGTGCACCCTTACTTATGTAGTGACACCTGACATTCAGTGAACTCTGCATGGGTGTTCACTTCCTAGACTCTCTTCATGTTTAGTCTGAGTGGTGTCATGACAGAAATGTTCACTTCCAGACACTGTGGACTGAAAGCTGTAAAATGCACACACTGTAAGCTGGGCCTGCTATTGCGCACCTGTAACCTCAGCACTCAGGAGGCTGAGGCAGGAGGATTGCTGGTTCTAGGCCAGCCTTGGATATATTGCAGTTGTTCCTGTTGTTAAATGCCATCGAGTTGGGTGTGACTCATAGAGACCCTACATACAACAGAATGAAACATTTCCTGACACTGCCATGCACACAATCTTTTCTGGCACTATATGTGACAGTGCTTCTCTGCTATTTATAGGATTTTCAATGGCTGATTGTTTTGACTGGGCTGCCAGATCCTTCTCCCTAGTCTGTCTTAGTCTGGAAGCTCAGCTGAAACCTGTCTACCATGGGTGGCCCTGGTGGTATCTGAGATACTGGTGGCATAGCTTTCAGCATCACAGCTACACGCAAGCCCTCACAGTACAAGCTGACAGATGCTTGGGAGTTGGATATATAGTGAGACTTTATCTCAAAAAAATATAATGATACAATTAAATGAAGTGAAACACATGGTTTTCTCGGCTTATCTTCCAGGATACTACAACGGCCTTTACTTCATTCTTCTCTGCTTGGTCATTCTCATGTCTCAGTCTTTGGTGGTCCCATTACAAATGGCTGGTGGAGGGGTGTTCATCCACTGTATTCAGATAGAAATTGCAGATAAGCAAGGGGCAGCTCCCTAAGTGCTGACAGCTCTGTCTTCCAGAGATCCCCAAGCTGGCTTCCAAACCCAGAGGCTTACAGCTCTCCTCCCTGAGAGTAAGAGGCTACGGCTCCAGGATTCCAAAGCTGGAGGCTTGCTACTGCCAGTGCTCAAGGCAGAGGCCTGTTGTTCTGGGCTTAGCTTACCAACACCCAGTGGCTTTGGATGTCAGGCCCCTCTGCTCCTGAACCCTTGGCCACTCTCCTGAACCATTCTGATGGCTGGGGTTTTCAGTCCTCGTAGTTAATGGCCTTGTGTTCTGCTCTTCAGAGCCTCTCATCTTCTCTAGTCCCAGCTGTTCCTCCATCTCTCGTTTTCCCAGGGTTGCTGCCGGCCTTCATGTTGTTGTTGTTGTGTGCTGTCGAGTCGGTATCTGACTCATAGCAACCCTCATAGGGTTTTCAACAGCTGATTGTTTTGGGATTGCCTTCGGAGTGGATTGCCAGGTCCTTCTCCCATGTTTGTGGTGCTGGGAATAGAACTCGGGACCTCAGAGACTGTAGCGCAGCGCTCTACCAACTGAGCTAAATCCCAGCCCGCTGGCCTTCATAGCTTCCTGCAACTCCTGCCCTCAGTTACTCTCTGGAACTCTTCAGTCTCCTCCTAGTATCACAGAGCTTTGGTTATCGGAACCCTTAGCTTTAGGGAACTTTCTGGAACTCTTCAGCTGCCTCCTCACTGTTACTGCCAGGGCTGGGAGCTCTGGGGTTTAATCTGCTCTGCGTGCAACCAGCTCATCCTGCTCATGTGTTATACAGACCATAAGGACAAAAGACCATTCAAGAGGAGCCTTCATCAGGGCCTATCATTGCAACATCAGAGAGGAGGACATAGAAGAGAGGCCTGCCAGACTAATCCAAAGGGAGAGGCAAATAGCCTGCTCGTATAGCCAGGAGAACGACATGGCATGCTGTGCACAGTTGTAACCTCTCCAATCTCAGCACAGTTTCCAGTTGCACTAATCACAAGTCTTATGTAAAGACCAATCACAGCCTCACTTTTCAGGTATCCCTCTTCCTGTCCTGAGTGAGCACAGCTGCAAGGGGCACAGAAGTATCTAGAGTTTACTGAGGCTTGTCTTACCTGGAGTGGAGTCTTCCAAAGCAGTTATAACTGGAGAAAGACTACCTAAAGCAGAGGCTTCCACCCCATGGAGACTGCATTGTTCCTTGCAGTTGACATGTGGCTTCCTTGAGCCCTTGGTGAAGTGATCAAAGCAGCCACGCTGCCATAATGACAGTCTGGCTGGTCACCAAAAGAGGGGCTGCTCAGTGGACAATTGATTCAGGGGAGCCAGGCACAAGGGAAGGATCTGACAACTGTCTTTCAATGAGTTAAATTGGCCTGGCCCTGAATAGTTTGACTTATTTGAAAGAAAAGTGAACACTAAAGGGTGCTTATAATAAAGACCTATCATTAATACCACCTGAAGCCATGCTTTGGCATCTGATCCCATCAGATCTCTGAAGCTAAGCAGGGTCAGACCTGGTTAGTACTTGGATGGGAGACTGCCTGGGAACACCAGGTGCTGTAGGCTTGGGAGACAGACCTGGTAACCCACTCCCAAAAATCAATTAGCCATTGAAAACCCTATGAACAGCAGAGAAGCACTGACAATAGTGTTTCCCCTGTTGGATGTAGGGTCGCTATGAGTCAGATACCAACCCACGGCACCTAACAACAACAACAACAACAACAACAACAACATCATCAACATCAATATCCTTAACAGTACTTGGTAGCGCCTCACTCCTAGCCAAGCACTCTTAGGGAAAGGTGGTTCTCTCTGGTCTGTTTCCATCTAGTCTCTCCTCCCCACTCTCCTCAAAGATGTCATTCTCAGCTATCTTCTCTACTGGGTGACCTTACATGGCGCCATGGCTTTAGATGTCACCCTCCTACCCACATATGTCTCTGGCCCCATATGCTCTCTCGCCTGCCTCCCTTCCAGGCATTAGCTGATAATTTACCAGAGCTGACATGTCTAAAAAGATATTAAGATTTTGTTTTCACCACTCCCTTCTCCATGATCTGCACCTGCTCCACTCTTTCTGCGCCAGAAAGTCACACAACCATTAATGCAACTTTCACACCCTCCATCTTGAAGTTTCGATTTCTCTCACACAGTATGTTTAAGCACCAGAGAATCCTTTAGGAATTACCTTCAAAATGTGTTCTACATCAGACTTATTTCACTACTTCCATAGCAACCACCTTAGCTCAAGATGTGGTCATTTCTCGTTAGAACTCTATAGATTCATGAGTTACAGAATGGATTGTATCCTCTGCCCAATCCCCAGTAAAAATACACATGGTGAAGTCCTGCCCTCCACTGTCTCAGAATGTGGCAGTATTTGAGAACAGAGCCCTTTAAGAGGGGACTAATTTGACATGACAAAGGGTGGCTGTGGGTCACCCCTCCCCACGGCCGGGACTCCTCCATCTGGGATCAGGGTCCCACACCAGGGAGACTGGCGAGGCGTGACCAGTGGAGTCAAGGATGGACAGCTTCGGGATGCCTTTAGTACAGATTTTATTGTACAGCTCTGGTTAAGGAGATAAAGCCCTCAGGTCCACCCTTTGGGATAGCAGAAGTGTCATGGCTCTTAAGTGTTGCAGGTCTTCCTCCAGTGCTGGGTCCAGAGGCTCTTCATCTTCAGTGGTGGGCCGGGCACCCTCCAGATGTCCCCCATGAAGGCTGGCTTCTTTTCCTCTGCTGGTCTCCGATGAACTCCATCTTGGTCCAGGGATGGGGTAGCCTCTGCGATGGCAGCAGTGTCCTCTCTCGATCTGATGTTAATATGTCATTGTTGTTCTTAGGTGCCGTTGAGTTGGTATCCGACTCATAGCGACCCTATGTACAACAGGCAAAACACTATTGTCAGTGCTTCTCTGCTGTTCATAGGGTTTTCAATGGCGGGTTGATTTTTGGGAGTGGATTGCCAGGTCCATCTCCCAAGCCTACAGCACCTGGTATTCCCAGGCAGTCTCCCATCCAAGTACTAACCAGGCCCAACCCTGCTTAGCTTCCGAGATCTGACAGGATTGGGTGCCATAGGGTTATGGCTATAGGCGAATATGTCATTAGTATTTAAAAATTCTTATCAATGAATGGGCTGGTCTTTCTTACTATTTGGATTTGTCGCATCATAAGTTCATGGCGACATCTGTTCCCTGTTGTAAGCTAATACACTAATGACTCTGAGTGGACATGAAGAGATTGAAGATAGAATCCCTTCCTGCAAGGGGCTCCAGGTGAAACACATGGGTGCATGTCCAACCTCATAGGTTTCAGGTGTTAGAAATTCTGATATACTGTTCTGAGTATTTGGAAGGAGGAACATGTTCTTCAGGAACAAACGGCAGGTATTATGGGGTTATGTATCGGGTAGAGGGTAGAGTGTGGAAAATAGCAAATGACAGTAAAAAACGTCAAGTGTTTTCAAGTTGTTTGGCAAAGGCAAGCCACAATCTAACTGGAAAATTCAATATGCCCTTTCTTAAATTATCAGTTGTAACTTTACAGAAAGCAAAATGTAGAAAGGCAAGGGAAGGCCTCTGGTTTTGCTTGTTTTGTTTTTTCTTACAAAGTAATCCCCTCATTATATACAGACCACTCTATTGCTTTCTCATGGTCGGAATGTGGAAATGATTCTCTCGGATGAAGGCAGAAACTTCAGGAATTACAGCCTTGCTATAGAATTAGCGTTATGTAACCCTCCATCCGCCTCCCTCTGCCACCGAGTTCTGAAATAGCAGTGCACAGGGGTGGGTGGTGAAACTGTCTAATAGTTAGCTGCTGGGGGAGATTGATTTGCATTCATTTCTATTTTACCAAATTATCTCGGGAGAGGAGTTTTAGTTGACAACATCATTACTGTAGGCCTGTGAGCTGAGTTTAAAGGCCACTCCTGTGCCAACGAGATCTGCAGCTTTCAGGGACCAGGCTGGGGTCTACTCACCATTCACCTGGGGTCAGGACACATACACTTCTAAGTGACCCATCCTCTGGAAGCCCTCTGCTGGCTGGACTCAACTGAAGCCTTCGCAGGTCATGCATGGGCCTTTATCCTTTGAGCCATTTGCTTATAAATATGTGGAGTTGGGTTAAATAGGTGTGTCTTGTTGCTGGCTTGATTTTTGTAGCTGAATACTTGCAAACTGGGGAGGAAGCCGAGCTGTTTGTAAGAAGAAAATCACCACGAAAGATGAGGTCTCCCTGTGCAAGAATGCAGAGTCTGCATGGAGCAAAGCGCCAGCACACCCTGCACAGGCACCCTCACGCTCAACCTTAGGCACAGATGAGCGATCACCCACTGACCCGAGATGTCCATGGGCGAAGCTACAAGAGCAACCTGCAGTTCCCAGGAAGGCTTCTTGTAGTAGTAGAAAAGGTGAATTTCAAAGACAGCAACAGAAATCTCTGCTTTATACAGTGCAAGAGGTAACAACAACAAACAAAATCTTTAACCCGGCAAAGTGACAAAAATAGAATTTTACAAAAAAAGCATCAAATTTATTAATGTTTTCATCCATCAAAAAAGTAATATTTCAAGTATGCCTTGAAGAAATGAAATTACACAAAATTAATGGCCTGTTGGGCTGGGATTTAGCTCAGTTGGTAGAGCACCACTCTGAAGTCTCCGAGGTCCTGAGCTCAATTCCCAGCACTGCAAAAATGGGAGGAGGATATGGCAACCCACTCCCAAGGCAATCCCGAAACATTCAGCCATTGAAAACCCTATGAGGGTCACTATGAGTAGGACACGACTGGACGGCACCTAACAACAACAACAAAAATGGCCTGTTGGAGACATTGGTTGACAAAGCAAAAGTGTGTTTTATAAGGGTAGAAGAGATTTCAACTCTACAGTCACCTTGGTGTGTCTTCCTTCCATAAGTTTCTCCATTTTTACAATGTTAAACACTGACAGCTAAAATTTTCTTCCTTGCATTGTATTTTGCTGCTCATTACATAGATCTTGGGCCCAATTTGCTTCAGAACTGCCTGGGATCGATTGCATATTTTGCTCCTACAGAAATGACAAATTCTAAAACACGGCTCTCAATACCTTTATTTTTCACTAAGTTTCCCCATGAGGAATGTTCTTTCAACTGTGTTGGTTTTTCTTTGTACTGGGACGTGAGTGTGTAAAATTTGTAAAAGATGCTTACATTTATTCCTTGAACCCATTCTTTACTGTCTTTACTTTTTTGATTCTTCACATCGAATTTATCAAGAGTTCACTGTGCCCAGAACATAATACTTAAAACTCAGCAATGGGGAGTGTACAAAGGCTTGGGGAATGTGTTTCCAAAGTGAGTTCATTCCATAAACATTTATGAGTGTATAAATTCTTACAATTTCTTTAATTTGTTTTTAGGTCTTGAGCAGTTTTTCCTTCTAAATTGCATTTGCCTCAGAGAACTGCACGGACTTCACCTCTGTTCCAAGCTGATCTCATGCTGTCTCCCTCCATGGCTTCTAGAGTGCATCAGGCCATTGTATGAAGAGCAACGGAGAGAATCTAAAAGGACAGTAAGAAAGCAATGACAGGTTATTTGATCATTGATGCTTTTTCATTCTAACACCCGAATGGAGCTGAAGGAAGAAATCGAAGGACCCCATTTATTCGAGAAGGCCTTAGGAGAGTAATTGTCCTTTACACAAAACCTTTCGTTACTTTCATCCTTCTGTTATTACGAGACGGTATTTTTATGTGTGATTACCAGAAGTGGGGAAGTATAGGAAAATGATACGCAATTCATTTTGTAATTATCCTTTAGCAAAGTGGCTCTTTTGCTCCCTTGAACTAGAAGAACGAGCAGATTTCACAAAGGCTGTGAAAGCTACTGTTTGGCCAGTTGTTACTTTCGCAGCTTCGTGAGAGTTCCTAACGGAAAGTTTAAAGCTGTATTCGTAACTACTCAAAAGTGGGGAAGAAACCAACTAAAAAGCCCCCAGACGTGCTCATTATACTCAAAGAAACATCAGTGTTCATTAAGACTGTGGCTCTCTCGGGCTTTCCCAGTTTCATGCTCAGAGTGGGGGATCTGGCACTGCTGCACACACCAGGGCAAGAGGCTCTGAAAGCACAAATGGGATTTTTTTTTTTTTTTTGCATTTAGTTTTAAAGTGTGGTTTCTAATCTTCATTTACTAAACAAATTTTTATTGCATGTCTGCATCATGACAGGCCTGACTTACATAGCAGCAATACAACAGCAAAGGAATAAAACCTGTGTTTCCATCCAGAGTTGCAGGGGTGGAGGGAAGACAGTGTTGATATGGGTAGAGGGACACCAGGCACCAGAGGAGCTGGGGTGAAGCAGGGTGCTTATTCAAAAAGGGACATGTGCTTTTTTGTTTGTTTTGTTTTGTTTTGTTTCGTTTTTTGTACCCAGGGCCTCATGCATGCTTTGGAAGTGCTGTACCACTGAGCTGCACTCTCAGCCCCCTTTTTATTTTTATCTTGAAACAAGTTCTCCCTAAATTGCCCAGGCTGCCTCTGGCCTCGAACTTGGGATCCTCCTGCCTCTGCCTCCCAAGCCTCTAGGATTATAGGCATGTGCCACTGTGCCTGGCTGACTGGGGCTTTCCTAACAAGTGAAAAGGAGCTGAGGAGTGAAGGTCAGGAAGGGAGGGGAGGACAGAAGGCGCCTAGGCAGAGCCTGCCAGTGTCCTGTGGCAGCGCACGGCAGCGTGGGCCGTAAGTGGTGCCTGAAGCCAAGACACAGCAACAGAGCTCCGCCATGGCTTCGTGCACCCTGCCAAGGGAGCCAAGGACGGCTCTGTGCATGGGAAGGTATGGCTCACTCAAGGGCTGCTGAGCTGGGGACACAGCCCAGGGGTGAGAAATAGCTGGGAGGAAGAGTGACAAGAGTCCCAAGGACTGAGCAGAAGAGACAGGTTTGCAGTACACCTAGAGGATATGTTGGGATGCCTTTGTGACCAAAGGAAGAAGCTAGAAGAGGGCAGAGTATCCCCAGTTTTTGCCTTGGGTTTTTTTTTTTTAAATAAGGTCACTGATGGAGTTGTGGAAGGCAGGTATGTGGGAGCAGGTGATGCGTGGTGTTTGGGTGCATTGAGTTAGAGCTGGTTCTGGGGAGGCAGGTAACTGGTAGCTACAGCTGTCTGAAGCCCAGGGAGAAGATATGAGCTAGAAAACAAAATTCTCAGAAATCTAGATCATCATTGGGTAGCCATTCAGGAGTTTCTGTGACGTGTGCCTGACCAAATTACACTTTTCATCCCATCATGTGTAGGGCTTCCCTCCCCAGAGTTGGGGAACTGGACTAGCTCTTCTCCCACTGGGATCAGGACCCCAAAGTTGCGGGGTGACTGGCAAGGCGCAGTGGACAGAGTCAAGGAGGAAGGGCTTCGGGATGCCTTTAGTATAGGTTTTACTGTACAGCTCCTGTAGAGAAATGAAGCCCTCAAGCCCACCCTTTGGGATAGTGGAAGTGTCATGGCTCCAGCCTTGGCGGCTGTCTGGGTCCCAGTATCCCAGATGTCCTCTGCGTAGGTCAGCTTTTCTTCTGCTGCTGTTGGTTCCTGATGATCTCCTCCATCCGGTGATGGAGTGGCCTTTGACAGGACAGGCAGTCTTCTCTCTTGATCTGGAGAGTGTGACCTCTGTGATAATGGGGTGGCAGGACTCTGAGGCGGTAAGGCACAGCTCAGATGGAGATGGAATGGCTTGGCGGTGGAATGGCAGCTGAGTGCCTTGTGCACTGTTGTTATATAGTATTAGGGCAACTGCTTCAGTGGCCTCAAAATGGTGATTATGGCAGTCAACCAATCATATGGGGGTTTGAGGGTCTGGCCACAATCAATTAGGAGCAACATTCAAATCGCTGGGGGCCATCTTGCCTTGGGCCTTGGATCAGACCTCCAGGTGGGCTAGATAGGCCCCCATCCAAACCAAGCCTCCTCTCTATCCCCTGGGGCTATCCCATAATTCCCTACAATCATGCACTTTATTCATCTGATATAAATAGAACCAAGTCCTTTCCAGAGCAAACAGTATTACAGAAAAATGAATATAAAAAATTAGAACAATACACGAAAATAGACCAATTTTCCCTCTCACTGAACTTCTAATTGGCTTTAGTCACCACATTTCGTTGTCAGAAATTACCAAATCTACAGCCCCAAAGGTGTCCTGGGGGAAAGTAGCTAGGAGAGGTGTAAACAAGGCCAACAACTTGGGCTCTGTCTGATAAAGTAAGTAGAAGATCTGAATTTCTTATTTTACAAGTGGTTCTTGATAGTCAGTTACCCTGGGCTAGGGTCTAATTCCTCCATGTGTCTGTCAGCTTATCATGCTGTGGGGGCTTGCATGTTGCTGTGATGCTGAAAGCTTTGCCATTGATATCTCAGATACCAGCAGGTTTCAGCTGAGCTTCCAGACTAAGACAGACTAGGGAGAAGGACCTGGCAGCCCACTCCTGAAACAATTAACAATGAAAACCCTATGAATCACAGAGAAGCACTGTCAAATATAGTGCCAGAAAATGAGCCCCTCAGGCTGGAAACATTCAAGAAGCAACTGGGGAAGAGTTGCCTCCTCAAAGTAGAATTGACCCTAGTGATTGGAATGGAGTCAAGCCTCTGGGACCTCCTTTGGCTGGTGTGATACGAGTCAAAATGAGAAGAAACATAATGTCTGCAACAATGGACTCAAACATAAACATAGTGTGCACAGCAAAGTGTTGAGTAGTGTTTTTTCCTGCTGTACTTAGGGTCACTATGAGTTGGATCCAACTCAATGGTACCTAACACCAAGTGTTTAATTATGGTTCCCATGTATGGCTCAGTGGCCTTTACTGGGATGCTCCATTTTGTCTAGAGTGATCCCTTGGAGTTATGTCACTTCCCTGAGCCACATGAGCTTGGCATCTGGAATCAGTGTCTCATTCCCTTTGCCCTGTGTCAAAGCTAGCTCACGCAGGAAGGTTTTCTCCCCATCTGGGCTATGTTGGTAACACGCTGACGGATATGACTTCAGCAGCGTCCTGCCTTCCTTCCTTCCTAATGAAGTTTGCACTTACCTAAGCCTCTTCCCTTGGATGTACTGTGTTTATTCGCTAAGATTTCCACTTCCAAACACTAGCATGACTTTTAGTAGGGCACCTATGTCTTTGCACATGCTCGCCTTTCCTGTAAGACACCCGCCAGAGTGTTCTAGGGAGAAGCCTCATTCTGTCTGGGTGGCCTCTGTGGTGGAATGAAAGATTGTATCTCCTCCAAGTTCGTATGCTGAAGTCCTATCCCTCATCGTGATGATACCAAGAGTTGGGTGTCAGGGAGATTTAGATGAGGTCAAGAGAGTAGAGCTCCCTTAATGGGATTGCTGCTCTTATAAGAATGGAAGCACCGAAGAGTCCTCCCTTCACACTAATCAGAAACCAACCACATGGTACCCAATGGCAGAGGACCAGCCTCTAAAATGGGAAGAACTGAGTACCTGTTGTTTAAGACACCCAGTCTGGGGGATTTGCTATGGCAGCCCCAGCTGGCTAAGAAAATTTACAAACTTGGAGATCTAGGAGAATTTACAGCAGGTCTAAGTTAAAGTTCTTAGGTCTTTTCCAGGAGAATACAGCAAAGAGAACTTCGAGTACTTATGCTTCTGTCCTTTCAGGAAAACATGCTTTCTAAATTCCAATGCTGTCCTTATCAGCTCTGCAGGCTGACATAACAATGTGCTTTTTGGCCAATGGCTGCCACTAGGCATTTTTAAAATAGGCTCTTTACAGAGGAGCTGGATGACAGGAAGCCCGCACAATTCTCAGTCGTATTTTTCTCCGTGATAAAAACCCTCACGGGCAAAGAGATTCTTGGCTACAAAAATAATGATATCTGTCTTTGCCTTGCTGCATGATAATGAGACTGAATTCCCCTCTGTGGCCCATGGAAATTACTCTCCTGGCTTTATGGTGTAATCTATCTGCAGTGCCAAAAGACCCCACTTAATTCTTTCTTTATTCGGAAAGCAAATTAATGTGAACCAGGTAGGAGTGGATTAGGGCAGAAATAATAATAGTTTGAATATGTGTTCAGAAATATTCCAGGTTGGCCTTTGGAATACAGCTTCCCAAATCTGAGAGGATTAGAGTCAGTGATTTTCTTCAGTACCATCTTACCTGGATTAAGAAGGCATAGTTTCTCTGTGTTTTCACACAAGCAGAGGAAAAGGTGCAGAGCCTGAGCACTAGGTATAAAAGTGGTACAGAGCCGATTGCAGTGACCAGCAGAGCATGTTGGCTGTGCAGTACACACTCCTCCCACGTGAAGAAGGCACCATGCTTGGCTTGAAGCTTTGTGATCACACTCGTGAGATCTGTAATGATTTTTGAATAGGGGTCACGCATCTTCATTTTGCACCGGGCACACCAATTATGTAGCTGGTCCTGAATCATAAACTTTGAGTAGTTTACACACGTCATTTGGGTCTCAGCTGAAAGCTATTAAAAACCTAGCACAATGAGCTTTTCCCAGTGGCGAGGCAAACCTCAAAGGCAGCAGTTGCAGGGTCTCACAGGAAGGTCAATGAGTTTGTTCCTCTATGTTGTTTAAAAGCGAGGGACACCATATACACCATGCGAAGTTGTCTAGGGAGAACACAAAGGCTTTCTGACCCCTGGCTGTGGTAATGTGAGGTTTCATTTAAAATCATGAACTAGAAGCCAATTTAGTGATGTTTTTATTTCCATACTATAAGGAAAGTACTATAACTAAATGGCTGTGCATTTAAGTCTTTGAAACTTTGAGTACATTTAAATTATAAAGCATGGGTATGAACAAGGCTAATCCAATTTAGGCCTGCAGCTGTAGCGCTGTGGAATCTGATCCCATCAGATCTCGGAAGCTAAGCAGGGTCTGGAATGGTTAGTACCTGGATGGGAGACCGCCTGGGAACACCAGGTGCTGTAGGCTTAGGAGAAGGACCTGGCAACCCCCTCCCAAAAAGCAATCTGCCATTGAAAACCCTATGAACAGCAGAGAAGCACTGACAATAGTGTTTCCCCTGTTGTACATAGGGTCGCTATGAGTCGGCTACCAACTCGACGGCACCTAACAACAACAACAATAATCCAATTTGACTGTGAAACCAGAGCAAATGAGTTTTAGCTCTATTTTTTTCTTTCTCTTGAAACATAGAGACCTAGAGAGAGCAATGATAGATCTGACATCCCTCTTTACTTAGCTCCAATGTTGATCAAAGTCACTGATTGCTTACCTGATCCACTGGTATGATATCATCTTTGCAACCTTATAATTTGCTTTGATAGAGGTTTTGTAAAAAAAGGAAGGAGTACCAACACGATAATGAAGATGTCTTCCTTATTCCCCATTTTCTTGATTGCTGGATAGCACCGTTTTTCAGCAGGGGCAGAGGTGTGATTTCATTACATAGGAGATTTGGCAGTGGAGGCATTTTCGATTGTTAAAATTGGGGGATTCTAATGGAACCTAGAGGCTTGAGGTGAGGGATACTGCTGAGTATCCCACAATGCACTGGATGGCTTCCCCAATAAAGAATTGTTGTTGTAGTGACCGCATGTACAACAGATTAAACATTACCCGACACTGTGCCATGCCCGGCACTATTGTCAGTGCTTTTCTGCTAGCCACAGGGTTTTCCATGGCTGATTATCTTTTGAGAGTGAGCTGCCAGGTCCTCCTCCCAAGCCTACAGCACCCATTGTGCCCAGGCAGTCTTCCATCCAAGTACTAACTGGGCCCCACCATGATTAGCTTCCGAGATCTGATGCCGTGGTGGTATAGCTGCAGGCAATAAATGGATAGTGTCAATGCTGGGAACCCCGCTCTGCCACTTGGGACCCACCTGCACAATTGATCTGGCTGTGCCCAAGGAGGAGGAGGTGGAGGTGTGGCACACAGCTGAGTGACTCAGGTGCTGATGAAGCAAATGTCAGCTAGATTGGCAGTTGTTTGCTTAAGGTAAAGAGCAAAGAGTGTTCCCTGCAAAAGGTATGGAGGTGTAGGAACTAAAATAGCACTCTGCCAAGCTCAACCTTGCGGCATTTGCCTGAAGAACCCGGTATTTTCTTTGGATGACTAGTCTATGTTAATGTGTTGGCATTCTTAATACTGCTTACATGTTTTCATGCGTCTTGTGTGTGTGTGTCTGTGTGTGTGAATATGTGTGTGTGTGGTGATGACAGAACTTAAGATCTACCCTTTTAACAGATTTCATCAAATTGTACTCATTAAGCATAGGCACTTCTTTGCATATCAATTCTTCCTCAACAAAGTTGTATAAAGATGTACTGACACACTCTGTTGAAGTAGAGATTGAGAACATGTGCCACAAGATCCACACATTGTGAAATTGGATCTGTGCACATGACAACTGAATTCAACAAACACGTATGGACCATCACATCCACAGTGGGCATCAAGCTAGGTATTATAAGGGATATAAATGGGAGCTATGGTCTTTGTCTTCAAGAAGAATAGATGACTTGGAAAAGAAAGAGATAAGCTTAGCAGGTGGAAACATCTTCATATTCAAACAATCATGACTTTGTGAAGTTTAGCTCTTCTGTGTTTCAGTTACGGTTCAAAAGAGAAGGGTCAGTAGTGAAGCCAAATCTCTAGCCCTGGGAGAGTGCTGGTTAGAGAGACAGAAACCCCATCTGGCTTTGCTGAGTTGAAAGGGGGTTCACATACTTGTATGAATGAGCTGTGGGTCTTGAGGATTATACACTAATCAGGGATTGCTGACTTTCTCCATTCTCATCTGTCAGGAAATGTGTGTATAACTTTCTACCACCAACCAAATAGTCCTCTAGGGCTTTTCCATCCTTTTCACTGGATTAAGGGTTACCCAGTATGTCGGAAGTCTGAGCCAAGCTTTACAATGCAAGTACATATACTGCTGCGCAGTAACTTATTGGTACACTTGATGTTGACAATCAAGTCACCCCTAGATACCAATGGAAAATGCCATTGGTTGGTGTCTGGGGGTAGCTGTGGAAGTCTCAACTAGGTGGATGTTGGGTGGACTGTGAGTACCTGCACAGCCCTTGGTACACAAACAAGACTTTTTGCAGGTGTCCTGTACCAAATCTACTCACTTTTAACATTGCAACAGGTGGCCTCTCCATGCACAGGCAGCTTTCCAGAATTGATTCTACACTCCTCCAATAGGCTCTCTCCTTCCCTCCCTTTTATACTCTAGCTCTTGTTTAGATCCAAGGAAAATCTTTATTCTTCCAGAAGCTTCTTCTCCCTTCTCCTTTCCAGTTAAACTAGCATAGTCATTGAAGTTGAAAGTGCACCTGACTCATGCCATGGTATTTTCAGTCTTATCAGATGATTATGAAAGCTGGACTTTGAATAAGGGAGACAGGAGAAGAATTGATACTTTTGATTTATGATGCTGGAGATGAATATTGAATATACCATGGACTGCCAAAGGAACCAACATATCTGTTCTAGAAAAATGCAACCAGAGTACTTGTTGGAAGCAAGGCTGGCTAGACTGAGTCCTATGTATTTTGGACATATAGTCAGAAGGGACCAATCCCTGGAGAAGAACATTATGTTTGGGAGAGTGGCAGGTTAACAAAAAAAGGAAGACCCTGAACTAGATGGATTGACACAATGGACTTAAACATAAAAATCATCATATGCCTGGCACAGAATTGGGGACTGTTTCATTCTGTTGTAGATAGGGTTGCTATGAGTTGGACCTGACCCAGTGGTAGCTAACAACAACAGCAACAGATATACAATGCAAACCACATAAATATCATAGCAAATATTCTAGGAGGCACATTAAAGAAGTAAAAAGAAATGAGATACATTTCAGTAGTTTATTTTAGTTAACCTGATATATCCAAAATAATACCATTTCAACAACTGTTTGCCTTTGGTTCTGATGGGGTTTCTATTTGGGAAGGAGTTGTAAGTATCAATGAGAGAACATGTATTAAGTGCCCTTTGTTGCCTGTCACTTGGGGCGCCATTGATCTTTTTTCCTGGGCACCGATCCAGGTTTGTCCTAAAGACTTGTGCCATTTATCCCTTGCCATGGTGGCCTACATTTCAGAGAGCAGATACTCTGGAAGTAAGTGTGCCTGAATAAGAAGGAATCTATGTAAATACTCAAATCTTCTTGAAGTTTCAGAAGTTCTAGAAATTTTAAAATGAGAGTAATACCATTGAAATCTTGGGATACTTAATACATTACACATTTTGTCAAATTCATACACATTGCTTCCCAATTAAATCTGAACATTATGCCAATTTTGACAGTAATTAGTAATTTAACAATAAAAAGAGATTATTTATAGACATTCCATCACACTGATTCAAGTAATACTTTTACCTTGACTCCATGTAGGGCTTCGCCTGGACTTATTTACAATCGTAGGGGGAAAAGAGACATTTAGAGAAAGTATGTCCCCAGTATTGCCTCTATCACATAGACATCCCAGACATTTTTGTGGATTTCTCTTTGGGATCTAGGGTGTGGCACCCAGGTCTAGGAAGGAAAGAACAGTACATGTGGAGTTGCTAAGTGAGTTTTGCTGGCAGTGTGGAAGACAGCCAAGTAAAATAAAGGAGGAAAGGTCTTCCAGGCAGCACTAAAGGCTTACTTGAAGGCACAAAATGAAAGCTAACATTGCATGGCAGAGCGTTACTAGCAGTCAGGACTAGAATTTAGCCACGAGTCAGGGGAGATGGGCTGGCCATTGCTAGAGGCGAACATGGAGAAATTGGCAGGTGGCTGGTTACACAGCAGCACATGTCCTACATGGCTGTACTTTGTCTCATCTCTACCAGACAGTGCTTGTCACTTAAGACAAAAGTTTACTGATTCTCTCTGTCTTTTCATTTGCAGATCATACAAACAGGCTCTAATCTCAACTTGAATATCAGGATAGTGTAGAAGATTCATTTATAATAACGTAATGTCTATTTGTACTGGGATTTAGCTCAGTTGGTAGAGTGCTGCGCTGCAGTCTCTGAGGTCCCGAGTTCGATTCCCAGCACTGCAAAAATGGGAGAAGGACCTGGCAATCCACTCCCAACGCAATCCCGAAATAGTCAGCCACTGAAAACCCTATGAGGGTCACTATGAATTGGATACTGACTTGACGGCACCTAACAACAACAACAACAATGTCTATTTACTACGTAAATGTTTGCGTGTAACCTCCATCAGGGGCAAAATGAAGGTGGGCATGGTGGCACATGTCTGTCATCCCAGACACTCAGGAGGTAGAGGCTGGAGGACCTCGAGTTCAAAGCCAAGGCAGCCTGTGCAATTTAGCAAGATTGTGACTCACAAAAGTAAAAACAAACAGGGGCTGAGGATGCAGCCAAGCAGCAGAGCTCCTGTAAAGCACGTACAAGGCCCTGGGTTCAACCCCTCAGCACTGCAAAAAACAGACAAAGAAAAGAAAGGATCGTGGTGAGACAATAAGAAGCCTAAATTAAATTAACCACAGGATGATGGTATGTGTCACAGCTCCACATTCACGGTGTGTCACGCCGATGACTTAAATTCCCCGAGACACTGCAGTGATATGATTTTCTAAGTGGTAAATAACACTTGCTATTTTTCAGAATAAAACAAAAGGCAAAGTAGATACAGTTCTGGAAAAATCCATTACATCAGACCCATACAACAGACATGTTGTGTCAGTGGAAGAGAGTGTAGGACTCCCCCACTGCAGAACCCTAGCCCCCCAGTCCCACTGCTAGCTGCAGAACCTCAGCCCCTCACTAAGGACAGCCCCAGATCACGCTTCCAAATGAGCGGGTGCTTCCTCTCCTGATAATCGCTACTGTGGACCGTGAGGACTAAGTGTTGGTCAGACACAGTGGCCTGATCCACGTGTGGGCTGAAAATGCCAGTGTGCTTCGGATTTAAGTTTTTTTTTTTTTTTGCAGTACTAGGGGTTAAACCCAGGGCCTCGCACTTGCATGCTCTGCAAGTGCTGGACCACTGAGCTGCACCCCCAGCCCATTTTTTTACTCTTTGAGACAGGGTCTTGCTAAGTTATCCAGACTGCCTCTGGTCTGGAATTTGCGATCCTCCTGCCTCCACCTCCTGAGCCACTGGGATTACAGGCATGTGCCACTTCACCCAGCTGGACTTGAGTTTGAGGACCGTGAAATGGGAGGCAAGAGGTCTGTGGCAGGGCTCCCATGAATGTCCCTGAGAGATAGTGTGGAACATAGAATGAGGGAGAAGCAGAACTCAGAGACCTCGGATGAAGCAAAGCAGGCAGACAGTGACTGAGCAGATGGTGGGGGGAAAGATGAGATTTCCAGCCTGGGACCCAGATCTTGGTCCTGTGAGGCGGATGGACTGCTGGCCTTGGAAGCCAAGAAACAAAACGCTAGAAGCATAAGCCCAGAGGAAAGTTGGGCACTCTAGTTGTGGGTGACTCCAAGTATGGGTGGCCATAGATAGGCAGGGGGAGATGGTCTGTATATATTGTTGTTCTTGTTGTTAGGTGCTGTCGAATCAGGTCCAACTCATAGTGATCCTAGGTACAACAACAACAAAAAAACCAGTCCTAGACACTGTGCCATGCCCGGCACTATGTCAATGCTTCTCTGCTATTCATAGGGTTTTCCATGGCTAATTGTTTTGGGAGTGGGCTGCTGGATCCTTCTCCCAAGCCTACAGCTCCTGGTATTCCCAGGGGGTATCCTACCCAAGGACTAACCAGGCCTGACCCTATTGAGCTGCTGAGATCTGAAGAGATCAAACACCAGGGTCGTATGATCTGTGTATATATGCATACTCCTATATGTATATGTACAAAGCCTATATATTATATGCATATAGAAAGCATGTGTATATACATTGATATATATTGTGTTTTTATCTGGTTATTTAAATATTATGCATATATTACATGTATGTTTATATATCTAACGTAGGTGCCAATATGTAAGTCTAGAATTCAGTAGAAAGATAGGGCTAGAGAGGAAGATTTAAATCAGCATCATAAGACTGATGACTAGGGGTGCATTTCCCAGGAAAAGGGGGTGCCATTAGATGAGAAGAGCAAGTGAAATTTTGGGGGATAAAGGTGGTAAAGGGGAAGAAAGAGAGAGAGAAGCACATAGTGGAACAGCGGAGGTCCTACAAGAAGGGTTAATGAATGAAAGATGTGTTCTTGGAGGAGGCATCGACAATTTCAGATGCAGGAGGTCTGTGGCATAGGCCCTGAGACACCACACACACACATCTATACAGCATGCTGCACAAGGTCAGCAGGAATAGCTTTACAAACAAAATGCCCTTTACATAGAACTCATGCTTACACAAGCCCATGAGGAAGGTTTTTATAGGCAGTCTAATAAAGAAACCATGGCCTCATCTATTTATCTGCATACCTATGTACCCATAAACATGTCACAACAAATGGGTATTTATACTGGAAGCTTCCGTATGAATGTCTATCTATATAAATACACCTACAACCTTCTTTGACCTTCCTTTCACATTTACCAAGGTATAGTTATGACATACGCATTAATAATTGGAGTTTGAAAGCAGAGGTTGTTTATAACTTGTCTCATGACATTTTATATATTTTAATCTTCACAAAAAAGTCATTTGTCTCTAGCTTTTGCTTTCCCCAGAAATAAAACCTTAATGAACCAAATGTGAGTCACTTCATTCATTTGGATCACCAGACAAAGGAGTGAGGGCTCAGGTTTCTCCCACGTGTTCACCTTGCTAAGAAACTATTTTCATAAACTGTGAGGTTTGATACTTAGGCTAACACATGCCTAGCTTCACAGGGCCCAAAGCCAATGTAGCAAAATCTGTTCACTAGCCCTTTCTGCAGTTGTAACCATGGTAATGACCAATATCACCACCCCCATTTTGCAGAAGGAGCTCTGGATGCCTAGGGAAATTAACAGTTTGCACATTGCCTAGGAGGTTCAGTGTGTTGCCATTGCCCTTTACTGAGCTCTTGAAGTGTTCATTTGAGTGTAGCATGAGTTGGATTCTGAGACCGTTGTAAATAGCAGATAAGAGACGAGATATCCACATCCAGAGCACATAGTTTAAGTGCCAACAGGTCTTCCTGCTATGGAGAAATGTCATGTGAACAGAAATCAGTTTGGAAATTTAGTGGCAAATTTCATTACCACCAAAACTCCCCATATCTTTAGGCTAATTCGCCACAATGAGTATTAGCTAGAATGGAGTCTAAGCTTTCTGATGGAGTGAAATAGATTCATCTTGTCAAACTCAATGATTTGAAAAACACTGAAGATAATATAACATCTGTGGTGCATTTGACACTCAGAGACGGCCTCTTTCTAGTACGTACTTCTTGGTACAATAATTCAGACAACCACGGGATCAAACCAGAGTTGAAACAGTTTAATTTCTTCAATCACTCCTAATTTTAAAGACAAAAATTACATTTATAAAAGAAGACTTACTTTCCATTTTATAGATAATATGCAAATCCAGAAACATGTTTTCTGAAAGTTTAACGTTTATAATAAAACTGTGTTTACCAAACAAAAGCATTATACCTCATAGTTCAAACTCCAATTCAGAGTAGTAACATTTAAATACAAGTAAAAATCTCCAAGGAGTCATCTAGAATGACAAAAGTGAAACAATTCAAATTCAGTTCCTTAGTCCTTGCCAACGTTCTAGAACAACCTAGTCCCAAAATATGAGATATGGGGATAGGTCCCTCGGTGCTGTGAAGTGGAAGTTAAGTCCTAACCTTCAATGTGATGGTGTTTGGGATAATTGGCATGAGAGAAGTTCATGAGGGTGGGCTCTGGTTGGATGATGAGAGATATCAGAGAGAAGTCTCTCTCTCTCTCTCTCTCTTTCTCTGTCTCACTCTCTCTCTCTTTCTCTCTGTGTCTGTTTGACTCTCTCTGTCTCTCTCTTCAAACATGCAGAAGGAAGCCATGCTAACACAGTAAAATGATGGCCTCCTGTAAGCCAAGAGAACAGGCTTCAGAAAAACACCTACCTTCCTAGCCCTGTGATCTTAGAATTTCAGCCTCCAGAGCACCAGAAGTGAATTTCCATTGTTTGAGCCCCCATTTCCTGGTATTTGTTATGGCAGCCAAGTTGACAATACAGTGATGGTCCCCTAGAACATTTTAATTTCCAAGTCTTCTTAGTTTTCTGGAACTTAGTTTAAAATCCATAATAGAGTCTTTTTTTTTTCTTTTTCATTTTTTTTTTTTTAGATAGAAGCCACAGTTCAGCCTCCCTGTAGTGTATGAATGGTCTAGTATAAGTGCTGCACACATTCTAACAACAGGCTGCTTGAAACAAGATTGAATGTGGCCTGAGAAACTAGATTTAACCTTGCATTACAGGCGATATTAAAAGAGTCTGAAGTAATGAAGCTTATAAAGGCATACGGAGAATAATAGATGCAATAGGGAGTCTGAAACTCCAACCAGTTATGAGGAAATAATGCAATTCCATCTCCCTGTTTAGGGCTCTGTGTGCTCATGTGGAGAACTTTGCCAAAGGCCTTAATTATGGCTAAATGAAATTGAGGCTACTCATCCCCCCACCTCATCAAATGGAACCGGGGCATTTGGGCAAACAAGGTTAAGGCATCAAGGATTATTAGCCAGTCATCACCAAGGTCAGCTCCTCCCTGCTTGACCTGAGCTGCTCACTGAGTGATGGCTCTTGGTGGCTGGTGCCTGCTCCTGCCACTCTCTCCTTGCTATTGTGATGCCTTCTTCACTAATGACTCCTGGCCAAGCTGCAAACACCACTGGGCATCTGGACGTACAGCCTGTCATGCTGTCTATGACTTTGAAATAGCAGCAATGTTCAGCCTTGGGCATGTCCCCGATGGCAGATAAAGACGGAGTGGAACTCTCCAACGTGGCCACAGAGCTTTGTCTGTCATCTCTGGCCTATTAGACACTCAGTGCCACACCAACACTCACGCGTTGACCTTGCAAAAATGCTTGTCTGGCTTCAAGCTATTTAATATTCCCAAATGTTTGCTCATCCTTCATTTTCCAAATATTTAAGTTTAGGTAAAACGTTCTGCACATGCAGATATTAATCTTCAGTATTTGTTCACACATAGGTGGCTGCTCTCGGATACTTGCTTTTGCTTTTCCTGGTTTGGAGGGCAAGCAAACAAGCAAACAAATGGAACACCCAGGGGGCCTGTGCTGAGGGGCCTCCCTCAGGAGGTCCTGGACTCTGGCGCAAAGGGATGAGCCCAGGTTCCTTGCCCCCACGAAGCCTAGCAGTTGCAGGCCTAGTCGTGGAAGGTGAGAGTTCCTCTTTCCCGCCCAAGCTGCCTGGGACCTTTGGGCTCTCCCAGCCTTTGTGTGTCTTGCACCCGGGAGATTTCTCCCTGCAGTGGGGGCTAAGTCCCCTTCACTTCAAGGGTTTCTCCTGCTTTCATTAAGCTGAGGCTGACAAGTTTGAGGCTGGGATGTACAGCAGCTGTTCAGCCCGAAACACAAAGAGAGATAAAGGGTTGAGTTAAATGAATATCTAAATTGGGGGGGGGGTTAGCTCAGTTGGTAGAGTGCTGCTCTGCAGTCTCTGAGGTCCCGAGTTCAATTCCCAGCACTGCAAAAATGGGAGGACATGGCAACCCACTCTCAAGGCAATCCTGAAACAGTCAGCCATTGAAAACTCTATGAGGATCACTATGAGTCAGACATGACTCGACGGCACCTAACAACAACAACAACAACAACAAGTTAGAGGGAACGTGTTGATGGTGTTTCTGGTGTACAGAGGTAGATCTGCTGAGCAACTGTCAGAATCACATTGGACCGTTCTGCCTGTCACATTGCAGATGTGGTGGAGGAATTCGTGGCTGGCTTAGTGTGCAGACATTTTCTGTATATGTTATTCTCTGCTCCCTGCATGTGCAGCTGGCATTGATGGGGCCAGCCAGGGTGCTGGGGAGAACCCCTGTCTCCTGGGCTGGCAGTTCTTTATCAAGTCTGGTTAATTGTCTTTCAGATTATACTGAATACTGAATAAGGTCTCAAGTTTTGTTAGTGGAAGTTTGGGCTCAGAGGTGCGGGATGATTTGCTCATGGACTTCACAGAGTATAGATGGGGAATATTGTTTCTGCATGGCTAAGGATAGAAGCTTCAGAGTCAGAGAATTTGGCTCAGTTTTCTTACTTCCACCCATTGCCATATGCAAGACCACAGACCAATGATGCAACCACCCTGAGCTTCAGGACTCATCGGTAAGATAAAGCCATTGGGAAGACTGAATGAGAGTACACACACACACACACACACACACACACACACACACACACAGAACTTAGCACAGTGCCTGGTAAATGGCACCTTTTTGATTTTAGTTAATATCATGATTGCAAAATAAAATGAGGGATTTTGAAAATAAAGAACTTTAAAAACTAAGTGATAATTTGCAGCCCATACTGCCTTTTGAGACACTTAATTTGATGTGGGAGACTCTATCATTTAGATACAGAGCCTTACTTAGTTGAACTTACTAAAAAAATGAGAGCTGGGCGTGATGGCCCAGGCCTGGTATTCCAGCGATCTGGGAGGCTGAGGCAGGAGGATCACAAGTTCAAGGGCAGAGGCAGCCTTCATAACCTAGCAAGACCCTGTCTCAAAATAAAAACTTGAAAAAAATTGGGCTAGGAGTGCCATACATTGCACCTTGCAATGTATGTGGGAGGTCCTGGGTTCAACTCCCTAGTAACAGAAGAAAAAAAAAAGATTTTAACTTTTAAAGGATAAATATCTGCATGTGCAGAACGTTTTACCTAAACTTAAATATTTGAAAAATATTTAAAGGAGCACCAAAAAAATTTTAAAGGAGCATCAATACTGTAGGGAACATACTCAGCCCCATGCTTGTTTTCTGTCACCAACTGCCACCGAGGCGTGAATCTAGTCAGGGAGACATCAGATTTGGAGGGCGAGGGATGCCGGTTGCTCATGTGGCTTGGTATTAAACAATAACTTTATATTCTAATGTAACATTTTCATAATGCCTGCATCAAAATGGCAGTATCAACACATTCTTATTTCATGCCATGAAGTTTCCAAGTTATTCTAGAGCTGATATTCCACTTGAAATACCTCAACGTGTCTACCTGACGTGCTGGAGAACCCCAAAGGGCAGATGTGCAGTTCGGCGGAAAGAATCAGCGCAGACCGCATCTTCCTCCAGAGCTCTATTCTTATTATCTGTGACAAAGGAAAACAAAAGTGAACAAGAAGGAACAACAGCATGTTAAAATCAGGCATAAAAGCCAGGAAATGTCCTCGTTGACTATGCTTTCTCAAAGCAGGCATGTTCTGCATCCCAGTTCTGGCTTTTATCTCTGTAATGCCCTTCTCTCCTGAGCTTGTCTGTTGAAATCCTTCCCACTCTTCCTTCTCTCAGGTGTGATCAAAGAATGCAGTGAATGTTTAAATGCAAAAAATTATCACAGTAAAAGACAAATTGC
This sequence comes from Pedetes capensis, assembly GCA_007922755.1. NCBI lineage: Eukaryota > Metazoa > Chordata > Mammalia > Rodentia > Pedetidae > Pedetes > Pedetes capensis. The sequence continues at coordinate 6,980 of VMDO01007053.1, read as the reverse complement.
CATGAATCCCCACCAAAATACTCTCCCTGGCTTCAATCACGCTTCTCCCATGGTTCTGGCCACTTTCTGAAGCAGCTCAGGAAGCCCTGTTTCCTGAATGTCTTCCGTTTCACCCCCCATCATGATATCACTTGTAGTATGGCGATTTCTGTGACATAAAAAATCACAGTGTATCCTCATCTGCCTTATTCACTGGATCTGAAACTGTTCAGTTTCTGGCTCTTCCTCGTTGGGGTTCAGCTCCAGCCCAGCAAGGTCTCAGAGCCTTACCTCTACACTATATGAAGTCCTAGGACTCTTGGGTTAGAGTGAGAGCTGGTTGGAGGCTACAAAGAAGGATTGATCTCAGGAGCCTTCTTATTACAAAACAGAACAAGGGTTTTATTTAGTCATTCCTGCAAGGGAGAACAGGAACAAGCCAAAAGATGTTATAGGCGCCTATGGTCTGCTCTGGTCGTGACTCACACAGCTCCCCTTCTTTACTCTCCTCCTCCTGCCCAGGCAGAGGGAAGAATTGGAGAGCACTTCAGGTCTTGCTTGAAGGCTTCGCCTCTTCAGAGGCCCTGGTCTTGACACAGAGTCTTGCTCGAAGGTCTTGTTGATTGAAAGTCTCAGGAGTAGGATATGATGGTTGAAGTAGATGGGGTCCGGATAACATGTGAAGACAAGAGGGTCCTGGGAGTGGTCAGTGACCTGTCTACATACACTCCAGGAGGGGGGTGTGCTGGGGAGTGGCCAATCATGGCAGGGCTCCCACCTCGGGTAACTGTCACTAACTGCCATGCAAATAAAGGCTTGTAATTGTGCACTTTTGATAGGTGGATAAGGTGCAGGCTGGTCAATCATGGGAGTCCTTTTACTGACCAATCATGGGGGTTTGGGTGACCAATCAGGGTGGAGGTGGTCAGACCAGAGCTGGACTGGTCAGGGGCCACCTTGGGTTACAGGATGGGAAGGGTAGGAGTGAAGGACAAGGATGTAGGACAAGGGTCACTTGCCCTAGAGGACAGAGGTCAGTCCTCCAAGTGGACCAGATGGGCCCCTACCTTGGTGGTACACTCTAGGATCACCAACACTTTCCTAAAGTCAAAAGGTAAATGTTTTGAATCAGTTCAGGACATCGAGGCAGCCATGGCTGTGCAACTAAATACACCCAGAAAGAAGACATGCAGAGCTACCTCAGAAAGTGGCAAGAACAACGAGCTAAGTGTGTTCAAAGCTCATGATTGTGTTTTGAGGGGATTAATGCTAATGTGTCTCTTACTGTAGTAGATTTTTAAATGTAAACCTTTACTATCTTTCATGATAATTAAGATACATTTTAAATTGTATTGACGTGTGATTCAAGAGAAAGTTCTTAAATTAAGGACCAGGAGTAAATCTTGTAAACCTGTTTATCAGAAACAATAGTGCTCTAAAGACTAGGAATTCTACTTGCAAAAACAAAGGATTTTGTTGTCAAATAAGTTTTTGAGACTTAAACTTCATCAGTTCCTCTTTGGAGACTCTTTGCATTCATTCTTAAGTTTAAGACTCAGTGGGAGTGCAGTGGCTCACATCTGTCATCCCGGAGATTTGGGGAGGCGGGGGTAGGAGGATCACAAGTTCAAGGCCAGAGGCAGCCTGCAAAACTTAGCAAGACCCTGTCTCAATTTAAAAATAAAAAATAAAAGAGGGGCTGAGGGTGCATGCAGTTCAGTGGAGGAGTGCTTAGAGAGTATGTGTGTGGCCCTGGGTTCAACCCCCATGGGTACCACACAAAAAAAGAAAGAAAGAATGAAAGAAAAGGAAAGAAAGAAAAAAAAAAGACTCTCAATGGGCCACTTCTGTTTGTGCTAATGGTTTTCTAAAATGCATGACCACAGAACCCTCCTCCCACTTTTCTTTCCACTGAATATCTCTTAACTTGATTTTCCACACGGGACAGTTGTGGAAGCACTTGTTCAAGAAGAATCAGCAGTATTAAGTGAGAGAGCAACCGACTGTAGGACTGTGTTTAAAGTAGAGGAGGTTGGAGGTCATCCTCTTGACCTTGGGTAGTTTGGGTGCCATTGCATAGTCCAGAGAGTGGATAATAAGGAAGTGCCCTGAGGCAGTATGTGTTGGCCATAGAGAGAGGAGAGCAGACAGAATATTGTAGGTCGCACAGTCTCTGACTGAAAACTGACAGATGGTTCCCTAGACGTCAGAGTCTCTGTGTCCAATGGTAGAACCACCTACACCAAATTTACTGTCTCAAAGGCATGACTACCCTTGGCTCTTCAATCTCTCATTCATTCTACCTGGTGACAATCAGGATATTAGTTAAAATTAAAAGGCAGCCACGTGACAAGCACTGAGTTTAAAATTGTCAGAGTGGTTGTGTGGTAGGATGTTAGTGCCATTTCTCCAGGCAGAGAGTGCCCAATGTTGATTGGGAAACCCCTAGGGTGACTTCTGCTTTTGTAGGGAGAAATTCGGAGGAAATTGGCAAAAACCCCAAAGCTGGGAAAATGGCTTTTGAAGATCTGGTTTGTAAATTAGACATCTAGGGAAAATGAAAGTAACTTGGTTGAACATTTGTACAAAACCCTTCACAAATCCCCTGAAACTAATTGGACAATTGGACTCAAAGCTGATTGGCTTAGGCCATTTCATGGGCCAGCTATATAAGGAGCTGTATTGCAGTAGCTCACCCTTTTCCTCTTTTCTTGCCTGGACCATCGGCAAGAAAACAACTCCCCTTTTTTGCCTGGACCTTCGACCACCATCAAGGACAGTCCCCCTTTTTTCACCCGGACCACCAATGAGGAAATAGCTCTCTCCATTCTCTCACCTGGACCTTCGGTGAGGAAAGAATGCTCTCCCGTGAAGACCATCAACAAGGAAAGAACTCGCTCTCTGCCAAGACCACCAATATGGAAGCATCTTCCTTGAGGCAGTATATGAGCTGCTAGCACTTAAACCTGTACTCTTTGGGTTTTCTCTTCACCCTGGTAAGGGCAGAGAAATAAAGAGTGGTGTTTGTCCCTGAAAGGCAAAAGTGCCTGAGGCTTTTCCTTTCTCCCATCTCTGCTGGCATCCTGAGGGCTGCAGGAGTCCGAGACCCTCACCCGAGGGTTCCAAGTGAATTGTGTTTAGTATCTGTGTGCATGGCGGCACTGCCCGTCCAAACATTTGGGCCAGACCGGGAGGTGAGTGACCAACATGCTTTGGCATGCTGAATTTCAGGTGTCAAGAGATACACAGATTAAGATATTTGGGTGTAACTGGAAAAGCAAGGCAGAGTTAGGAAATCATAAGTTTGTAAGTTATTTGGTAAAAATAATAAAGTAGATTTCTAGCTCTGACTGGTGGGTCTGGGGAAGGGTCAACTATTCCCTTTAATTAAAAGAAATTTTTTGTAGTTAACCAGATGAGCTGTCTTTTGAAATTTTATAATTTTTAGAACTTCTGGTTTAATCACATTTGTACCATACAAGTTCTTTCTTTTAAAAAACATAATCATTTTATCCTCATTATTTTTCCCACCCAGCTTTTTTCTAGGCTGTCAAAAGCACAGGCTGCAATGGTAATGATAGGAGGATGATGGGTGAAATGCCAGCCCTAATTAGCGACTTGATTGCTCTGTAATAAAAAGGGCTGTGTTTGATTTGGACGGTGCTGAGTTGTCAGGTAGAATGAATTAACAGTGTCTGCACTTTCATTTCAAAATGTGAAAAATGTGAATGTGCATTATTTATATCGTATTTCATGGCTATAATTAATTATGTGTCTGTGGAAATGATGTCCCCAAAGACAGTCAATTTTATGTTCAATCTGTATGTGCATTTGTAAAGCTAATTTGTGCTCATTAAATTTTTTAAGGGTTTATTTGGGCTAAACTCAAGAGGCCTTTCTGGGTAGAAACTCACAAAATACAAAGCAAAAGTCTGATTTCAGTTTTTACCAGTAAACTACTCAGTGCCTGCAGCGTTCTACTAGATATGATTGTAGTGGCTATGGTTGGGCTATAAAAATAAAGAAAAGACTGAATTCCTCCTCAGAAAGTGCCTTTGAACTTGTATAGAAGATGTAGGTATAACACAAAGGAACAATCTGTAATCTGAACTTTTATTACTTACTGAAAGAGTAGTGTGCTTATTCCATGGAATAGTAAGCCTGCAGGATAAGTTGACTGATTTTCCTTGCTAATTGACAGAAATTTGGAAGATATTTTACTTTCTTTAAAAAAAATTGCCTGCCATTTTTTCTTCATTTTAATTTCAATATTAAAAAAGTATATAAGGCAGTAACATTAAAATTTCAAAGATCTTCTCTCAAATAGAACACAGGAAGCACCTTTTCTTCTTGCCAGTGCCAGCCATGGTTTGATTTTCTTTCAACCGGACTCACAATTGAGTTGTAATATTGAAAATAACTTATTTATCTCAAGTCCACCATAATTAAATCTCCATTGTGGTTAGGTATAACTGCTACCATTAAAGCAACAGTTACCAATAAAGCATTTCTTTTATCATTTTTACCTGTGCATATGATAATAAATTCCCTAGACTCTCCTACTTAAGTTATAATTACCCAAGAGTTCTACGTGATATGCTCACAGGTGTATCAGAGTTAATTTTAATATTAAAGCAATAATAATATTAATATTAATCAAAGAATTGTACAAAGAATATTTATTTCTGAAATAAATGAGCTAGGTTCAATGGGTTCTGAGTATTTCATTCCTTTGTTAGTGTTCTCTTTTAATTTCCAACATGATGATGAAGGTAAGACTAGCTGATCTTTCTGTTTTATTTTATCCAATTTCAGACATCACTACCCTTAAGATGAAGTCATTATTTCTTTATTTGGTGTCTTCAGAGATCATTAAGCTTATTTTGATTACATTGGAAAACAAAGCAGTTTTCTATTCAAGGTGTTTCTTTTCCTTAGAACTCATTTTTCACTAGAGTTAATCCCATTCTCCCAGGGGCAGAAGTTAGCAGGCCTGGCTACAGATGGAACATGGTCAAGAACTTGGAAATGAGGGAAACAAAGTCTTTGGGGAGTGAAGGACTGCCATAAAGCCCCCACGCTTTATCCTAATGGTGATCTTGACCTCTTTCATGTTTAAATTTGTTGTTGTTGTTAGATGCCCTCAAGTTGGTGTCTGACTCATGGCAACTCTATGTACAACAGGTGAAACACCATTGTCAGTGCTTCTCTGCTGTTCATAGAGTTTTCAATGGCGGATTGATTTTTGGGAGTGGGTTGTCCAGTCTGTTTCCCAAGTCTATAGCACCTGGTGTTCCCAGGTGATCTCCCATCCCAGTACTAACCAGGCCCAACCCTGCTTAGCTTCCAGGATCTGATGGGATCGGACGCTGCACTGGTGAATGATTAGAAGCAGAGAACTACCTGTAGCCAGAGGAGACAGAAGTGGTCACATCACAGGACTCTTTTGGCAAAGAGAAGACCACAAAGATTAAAATGGGATGTTGGTGGAGTGCAGGATTCAGAGAGGTACAGGAGACCAATGGCGGACTTGTGGAACACCAGCAGAAAGGAACGAAGACTTTCATGTAGGAGGAGACCAGAAACCAAGAGCCGAAGAGTGTTTCAGAAAGACACCAACGTCAAGCCCAGTAGGGAGGCACTCAAGGTAAAGACAGGTATTGAACTTCATGTCACAGACGTCAGTGCTAACTCTTTCCCAGAGTGTCACAAGCCCAAGGTTGCAATGCAAGGTCCCGGTGAGGTCAAAAGCAGGGGCTGGACACAGTGTGGTCTAGTCTTCTACAAACATTGTTTGAATGGTTTGTGGATTCTTGGCATGCATTAGGTGCAAGATAATTGGAAATTATCACATTGATTATTAGCATCAACAGTGTAGGGTTCCGTGTACAGGGAGCACTAAACTTTTGGCTCTGGGGTTTCTCTTAATGTCACTTAGGCACAACATTATTAAGCAGTTTAAGATTTCTGGCCCCACCCCCTCTCTCTTTCTCCTCTTGTGCTAATTTTAGACATGAAGATTCTGGAATTTCACAGAATGGCTTTGTCTGAGAACTGTGGATCTTTTCTTATTCTGTCATTTCATCAGAATGCACTCAACTATGCAGAAGTTTTATACTCTTTCTTACTTTACCTCTTTTCATGTAATGAGTTGTTTCTCTTTGATGTTTTCAGAAACCATTAGTTAGATTATCATTATATGTAAAGTAACCTCAATAACACATCTTTGAATGAACATCAATACATTAATACATTAACAATACAATCAATACATTAACAATCAATTAACATCAATACATTAATATTTCCCCAAATAAAATATCTATAAATGAGAAAGAGGTGAAATGGAATTATCATTTAATTAATCTAATTGCTAGTTTCTAAAATGTGAATGTAGAAAAGTCATTTTTAGAAGGTTTACTTTTTATTCTAATTTTTAAATTTTATTCTTTTTCAAATACATTACTAGACTAAAAAGTAGAAAGATTATAACAAATAAGGGAATTTTCCAGTTAAAAGTGAAGGGCAGACCTTGGCATGGTGGCATGCATCTATAACTCAGGTACTTGGGAGCCTGCAGCAGGAAGATTGTGAGTTCAAGGCCAGCCTGCACATTATACAAAATCATGTCTAAAAGAGAGAGAAGGTGAAAGAAGAGAAGAAGGAGGGGGAGATGGAAGAGGAAGAAAATATTCTTTCAATATTATTTTTTTATATTATTTTAACATGAGGCTTATTTTTAACACTGTAAAACAATCTACTATAAAAATAGACTTACTATAAAAATAGTAAGTCTTCTTTCCTTCTACCAGGAAAGTTGTTTTGTGGGTGATAAAAATAAGAAAGTAATGCATTGACAATGCAATTTATTTTTGCCATTGTTATTACTCAGTTAGATGTGACTTTTCAGTACCATATCTTGTCTCCATCCTATTCCACTGTTGCTGCCATGTGCCTGGCCCACTTGGTCAGACTATGCTTAACTCCATGTCTACTTTGTA
>VMDO01007052.1:0-94631 GCA_007922755.1 Pedetes capensis | reverse complement strand
TCTGCAATCTTTGCTTCCCTCAGCTAGTTCCCTCCCTCTTTCTTTCTACTCTTTATATTGTCCCTTCTTTGCTAAGTTTAATTGAATAACTGCACATTTTTAAAGTGCGCAACTTAATGTTTTGATATATGTACACCTGTGAAACTATGACCATAATCAAGATAATCCACATACCCACGACTCCCAGAACTTTCCTCAAGCCCCTTTTGCAATCCTTTCCTCTAGCCTGCTTCTGCTCCATTCTTGTTCTGCTTTCAGTTCTTATACATCATTTCGCATTTGCTAAGGCTTTATATGCCTACAGCTATACCACCCTGGCATCAGAGTAGGGCCTGGTTAGTACTTGGATGGGAGGCTGCCTGGGAATTCCAGGTGCTGTAGGGTTGGGAGAAGGACCCAGAAGCCCATTCCCAAAACAATTAGCCATCCAAAACACTATGAATAGCAGAGAAGCACTGACAATAGTGCCAGGTATGGTACAATGTCTTGTAGTGTTTTATTCTATTGTACATAGGGTTGCTATGAGTTGGACGGGACTCAATGGCACCTAACAAAAACAATAATAAAGGCTTTATGTAGATGGAATTATTCAGTATGTACTGTTTGTCTGGCTTCCTTCACTCATAATTATTTTGAGAAGCATCATCCTGTAGCATATATCAATAGTTTACTACTTTTTAATTGCTGAATAGTACCCAATTGTACAGCTACATCACACTATGATTTATTTATTTACTTGATGAAAATGTGTGATGTTTGTAGGTTTTATTATTTCAAATAAGTGGCACAAATATTCCCACAAAAGGATCTGCATAGATATATGCTTTCTTTTGTATTACAATAATATCTAGGAGTCAAAACCTAGATCACATGACTGATGTATGCTTAACATTTCTTTATGACAAGTCATTTCAGAGTGACTGTAACATTTCAAACTTTCATTAAAAAATTTGAGACTACCATTTCCTACATATCCTTATTAATGCTTGGAATCATCAATTCTGTTTAATTTCAGCTATTGTAGTTAAAATATATTGTTATGTCATTATTTCATTGTTGTGTTAAAATACATTTCCTAATAACTGGTAAGTGTGAACATCTATTCACAATCTAATTTTTCACCCGTATATGTTTAGTGAAATGTCTGCCTAAATAATATTTTTTTAACTAAGTGATTTGCTGAGCAATTAGAGAGCTCTTTAGATTTTTCCTAAGACAAGTCCTTCATGAGATATATGCTTTGCAACTTTTCCTGACAGTCTGTATTTTGGACCATTCATTAAATATCTTCAGAACTCCCGATTTTTTTTTCCAGCACTAGAGATTGTCCTCGGGGCTTCCCACATGATACTCCAGTGCTCTACCATCAAGCTAACACGTCAGCTTTTTTTTTTTTTTTTTTTGAAACAGTTTTAGAATAAGTGCAGGCACTCAGAAAGAAAGATGCTTAAAATGAGTCATAGTGCATGTTTAAGACATGGAAGTGGGCTTCTCAGGGAAGAGAGGAGCCCATTAAGTGTCTTCTGAGCTTTGTCGTTGTTGTTAGGTGCCGTCGAGTCGGTATCCGACTCATAGCGACCCTCTGTACAACAGGGGAAACACTATTGTCAGTGCTTTTCTGCTGTTCATAGGGTTTTCAATGGCAGATTGATTTTTGGGAGGGGTTTGCCAGGTCTTTCTCCCAAGCCTACAGCTTCTGGTGTTCCCAGACGGTCTCCCATCCAGGTACTAACCAGACCCTGCTTAGCTTCCGAGATCTGACGGGATCGGATGCCACAGGGCTACAGCTGCAGGCGTCTTCTGAGCACAAGTTCCTAATTATGATGAAATCCAATTCATCAATGCTTTCCTTTATGAATTGTGCTTTTGATTGTAACCAAGAAATATTTGGCTCACTCCTGAGTCAAAAAGTATTTTCCTGTATTTTTAGCTGTGTTTCAGTTTGGGATTTTATATTTATGATACATTTTGAGTTAATTTGTGAATACAATATAGAGGCAATGATTGAAGTCCCCTCCTTTTTTAAAAAATATGGATATTCAGTTGTATTGGAACCATTTACTACAAAGACTATTCTTTCTCTACTTTGTACTTAGTTAAAAATCAGTATTGATTATTATGTATTAGTATGCCTGTATATGCCTGCAGCTATAGCCCTGTGGTATCCGATCCCGTCAGATCTCGGAAGCTAAGCAGGGTCGGGCCTGGTTAGTACCTGGATGGGAGACCGCTTGGGAACACCAGAAGCTGTAGGCTGGGAGAAGGACCTGGCAACCCCCTCCCAAAAATCAATCTGCCATTGAAAACCCTATGAACAGCAGAGAAGCACTGACAATAGTGTTTCCCCTGTTGTACAGAGGGTCGCTATGAGTCGGATACCGACTTGACAGCACCTAACAACAACAACAACAACAACAATGCCTGTATATAGCATATATTAGTATCTGTGTATAATGTACATTTCATTATACATTTGTAACTATTTCTAAATGTTTTATTCTGTTCCACTGTAATTGTTTTGGCTATTCTAGGTATTTTGCTTTGATATCTGAATTTGAGTAAATGTATTAGTCTCTACCTGCTCTTTAGCTCAGCTGATAGATCACTGCTCTGCAGTCTCTGAGGTCCCGGGTTTGATTCCCAACACTGCAAAAAAGGGAGAAGGATGTGGCAATTCACTCCAGGGGCAATCCTGAAACAGTCAGCCGTTGAAAACCCTATGAGGGTCTCTATGAGTCGGACACACTCAATGGCACCTAACAACAATTAACTCTTCTTTTCCCTAAAAAGTACCTATTTGGATTTTGATTGGGATCACATTAAATCTATACATATATTTTTGGGAAAAGTGACATCTCAGCAATATTAAGTCTTCCAGTTCATGAACATAGTATGTATCTCCCTTTATTACATGTGAATAAAAAATGTAGTCAATGTTTAAAGAAAAAACTTATTACAGTAAAAGACACATTGTCACTAATCTCCCTTAAAATACACTTCTTGACTTTGAATACAATTATTCCATCATTTTTCCCACTTTCTGAGGCAGTTCTGGAAGTCCTTCATGAGTAATAATTTTTAATTTAAACATTCATTGTATTTTTATCACACCTTGTAGTTCTTTTTTTTTCTTTTTTATTGGAAATGTGTAATGTACAACTTAATGTGTTTCATTCTGATATGTATTTCATTATGATACTTCCATATATGCATTTCATTGTACATTGCTCACATAACTTCCCTATTACCCTCTTGTGTCCCTCCTCCTTCATCTCTCACCCCCACACCAATGGCCTCCTTTCTACTTGCATGTATTTTGTGGGAATATTTATATATATGGGCTGGGATTTAGCTCAGTTGGTAGAGTGCTGCCCTGCAGTCTCTGAGGTCCCGAGTTCAATTACCAGCACCACAAAAACGGGAGAAGGACCTGGCAATCCATTCCCAAGGCAATCCCGAAAAAAACAGTCAACCATTGAAAACCCTGTGAGAGTCGCTATGAGTTAGATGCCTACTCAACGGCACCTAACAACAACAACAATTTATAATACACATGCATCCCGATTCTGATTTAAGTCCAAACTTTTTTCTATTATGATCTATCTTTTTCCATTGTCAGGAGTATTACATGAATAATCTAGTCCATTTGCATTATTGCCATCCTTTGGTATTGTTGGTATTATTAAAATTATTTCCCAAACTACTAAAGTTGGGCTATTGACTTTGAGGTCAACCTCTCTGTCTCATTCCTCACTCCTCATTGGCCCTCCTCCCACTCCTGTCTTCTCCCTCCAGTGTTTCCTTTTGCTAACATGCCTCCCTCCTTCTTTCTGCTCCATATATTGTCCCTTCTCCACTAAGGTTACATAAGCTTTTTATTATGTTCCAATTTATGTATAGATCTTTTTCCTTCTTTTAAGTTTGATTCAGCGCCCCCTATGAGTGAAAACATGGTATTTCTTTTTGGGCTTGTGTTCATTCACTTAAGATAATTTTCTCCAATTCCATCCATTTTGCTACAAATGACATTATTTCAATTTTTTTTTGATTGTTGAGTAGTATTCCATTGTGTATATGTACCATAGATTTTTTATCCATTCTTCTGTGGACGGGCACTTTGGTTGATTCCGTATCCTTGCTATTGTAAAAACTGCTGCATTGAACATGGAGATGCAGCTGTCTCTGTGGTATGATTACTCGTCTCCTTTTGGGTATGTTCCCAATAGTGGTATAGCTGATAGATCTATTTTTAGTTTTCTGAGGTACCTCCATATTGATTTCCAAAGTGATTGAACCAATTTACAACTCCACCAGCAGTGTAAGAGGGTTCCCTTTTTTCCACAGCCTCACCAGCATTTGATGTTATTTGTTTTATAGATCTTGACCATTATTACTGGAGTCAGGTGGAATCTCAGAGTTGTCTTGATTTGCATTTCCCTAATGGCTAGGGATATTGAATATTCTTTCATGTGTTTCATGGCCTTAGAAGCTTAAAAATATGGAATCCTTCACGAATTTGCATGTCATGCTTGTGCAGGGGCCATGCTAATCTTCTCTGTGTCGTTCCAACTTTAGTATATGTGCTGCTGAATCAAGCACCACCTCATATTCTTTAATTTCTCTCAGCATTATTTTATTGTTTTCAGTACACAGGCCTTTCACATCCTTGGTCACTTTTCTTAATGCTATTATAACTAGTATACATTTAAATTTTTCTTATTATTTTCTGCTAGTATATAAAAATAGAATTGATATTTGTATATTAATCATAGGTCCCAAAACACTCTTAAGCTCAGTTACTGCATCTAGTAGATTTTTGGGGGAGGAAAGAGTGAACTTCTTTGGACTTTCTACATATTGTCTATGAATATAGTTCTATTGCCCTCCTATCAATTTGCATGGCTTTTAGTTCTTTAACTTATTCCACTTTCTAGAATATCCCATTACAGTGTTGAATAGAGTAGTAAAATAATACATCCTTTTGTTGTTCTGATATGAATGGAAAATCATTCAACCTTTCCCAATTAAATGTGACTTTTGCCCATAGATTGTTCATAGGTGCTTGTTATCATTTGGAAAAAGCTCCTTTCTATTCCTACTTTGCTAATAATTTTTGTTTTGATTTGTTTTTAACCAAGAATGGGTGGTGGATTTTGTTTAAGTTTTTTCTTCTCTGTGTCTGTTGAATTTTTCTTTTCTTAGTTTGTTGATATAGTGAATTTCATTGATTTTCAAATTTTAAGTCAGCTCTGCATTTCAGGAATAAGCTGTACTTGTTCATAAGATACTATTATTTTTATAGATAGTTGGACTTGATTTGCTTAAATTTTGCTTAGAATTTTGTCATCTTAATTTTATGAGGCATATTGATCTATAGTTTCTTTTTTGTTAATGCTTTTACTAGATTTTCATGTCAAGATATTGCTGGCCACATAAATTAAGAAAATAGTCCCTCATTTTCAGTTTTCTAGAAGAGTTCGTACAAAATTGGTATTGATCTTTCCTTAAATGTTTGGCAAAATTCACCAGTAATGTATAATTCTCTCCAAATTTCACTTTCCTCAGTGAAAAAGTTTTTAAACAAATTCAATTTATTTAATAGAGGATGATTTCTGAGTTATTTCTTCTTGAGTTAGTTTTGGAAGTTTGTATCTTCAAGGAATTATACTAGTTCACCTACCTTGCTCATTTTACAATTTAAAATTGTTACTATCCCCATAGTATCTTCTTAATATCTTCAAATTCTGTAGTTATTTCATCTTTCTCGAGGTTTATCATTTTTATTTTCTCAAAGAACCAACTTTTGGGATGTCCTGTAGTATTTTCTGTTTTCTATTTTACGGCTCTCTACTCTGGTTCTTGTTTCCTTCTTCGACTCACTTTCAGGTTAATTCATTCTTCTGTATCCAGTTTCTTCAAGTAGGATATCGAGTCACAAATTTAAGCTTTTTAAATTCTGCTTAAGCATCATCCTGCTGATTTTATAAATATCAATTTTATACAGTCATTTTTTTGGTACTGAGGGCTGAACCCAGGGCCTTGCACATATTTTGAAAGCAGTCTACCATTGCACTACACCCCTAGCCCATTTTTATTACTTTTTATTTTGAGCCAGGGTCTCACTAAGTTGTGCAGCCTGGCTGTTTTTGAACTCAGATAGATCCTCCTGCCTCCACCTAGCAAGTCATTGGGATTACAGGTCCACCACACTTGGCTTATGTTCATTAAATTTAAAATACTTTTAATTTACCTTTGTATTTCTTCTTTGAGACATGGGTTCTTTGGATTGTATTAATTAGTTCCCAAATACTGAGTAGTTTAATGGCATCCACTTGCCATTGACTTCAAATTATTTCACATATATGAAATAACACACTTTTATTACTTAAATCCTTTTATATTTACCGAAACCTGTTTTATGGTCAAAAATATATTATCTTGGTAAATATTCCATGTGTACCCGAAAAACAAAATGTAGTCCCCTGTTTTTGGTGTGTTATTGTTGTTGTTAGATGCCATTGAGTCAGGATGGACTCATAGCAACGCTATGTACAACAAATGGAACACTCCCCAACACTGTGCCACGACATGCCTGACACTATATCAGAGCTTCTCTGCTACATTCATAGGTTTTCAATGGCTCATTATTTGGGGGGCATGAACTTCCAGATCCTTCTCCTAAACCCACAGCACCTGGTGTTCCCAAACAGTCTCCCATCCAACTACTAACGAGGACTGACCCTGCTTAGCTTCCAATATCTGATGGGATTGGATTCGAGGGTGGCATGGGGGCAGTGTCATGCACCCATCAGCCTAAGCCACTCAGGAGGCACAAATAGGAGGATCTTGAATTTGAGGACAGAGGCAGCCTGTATAATTTGGTGAGATCCTGACTCAAAATGAAAACTAAAAAGTGGGCTGGAGTTGTAGCTCAGTGGTAGAGCACTTGTAACGTATGCACAGGGTCCTGGGTTCAACCCCTCAGCACTGCAATAAAAGAAGAGAGAGAGAGAGAGGGAGAGAGAGAGATGGGTATTGAAACTCCAAACTATAATCCAAATGTAGTGGTACATACCAGTGGCATAGGAGCCTGAGGTAGGAAGATCAAGAGTTCCAGGCCAGAGGGAGTCTGCTTAACTTACTGAGACCCTGACTCAAAATAAAACTAAAAAAGAAACTTCCACCTTTATTTGAATTTGTCTGTTTCTTTTAAAAATGTTTTATTAGTATATGTATTACAAATAGTTCTCATTGTGACATTTTCATACATGGATATAAGATACTTTGATCATATTCATCCCTCAATTTCTTTCTCTTACATCCTTCCCCTCTACCCTGATCCTTTTCTTCTTCCCTAGTAGTTCTCTTCCATTTTCATGTCTTCTTTTCCCCTAGATTCCACATGTTAGAGAAAAACATATGAGACTTGTTTTTCTAAGTGTGGCTTATTCCACTTAAAATGATCTCTATTTCTATCCATTTTCCTCCAAATAATTTCATTTTTCTTTATGGCTGAATATCACTCCACTGGATATGTGTGTGTGCATGTAAGTACACCCAACACACACACGCGTGCACACACACACACACACACACATATCACATTTCTTTTATCCATTCACCCATCAACAGGCACCTGGGCTGATTCCATGATTTGGCTATTGTGAATAGTGCTGCAACAAATATAGATAATTCTATAGGTAACTCTAAAGTTTACTGACTTTGATTCTGTTGAGTATATATCCAGGAGTGATTTAGCTGGATCATATGGTAATTCTATTTTTAGTTTTTCAAGGAACCACCATACTGATTTTCATAGTGGTTGGACTAATTTACAAGCAGTGCATAATATTCAATCCAACAAGCAGTGCATAAATGTTTCTTCTTTGCCACATTTTTTTCTAGCACTTCTATCAGCTTTTGGTTCATGTTCTTTGGAATGTTTTTATTGTATGCAAAAATATATAGGATTTAGTATAATTTTTATAAATGGACCCTTAAAATTTTGAAATGACATTCTTTATGCCCTTCCATTCTTTACTCAGTAATCTTTTTTCTTCTAATATTAATCTATTCATTCAACCTTTTTTTAAATTAGGGTTAGTATGCTATGTCTTATTCCTGCATTATCAATTTGTATTTGTATATTTAAAGTCTCTTTCCTATAAATAGCATATAATTGTGTCATGGTTTCTAATTGAATCTGATAATTTCTGCCTTATAATTGGGCTATTTAATGTGACTAGTGGAAGCTGCCTTGAAGGAATTGGTGAAACACCAATTGAGATGTTTCAATAAACAAATGCAGCACTGGATAAGCTAACTTGTTTATGCCAAGAGATTTGGAAAACAGCTACCCAGCCAACTGACTGGAAGAGATCCATATTTGTGCCTATTCTCAAGAAGGAGGATCCAACAAAATGTGGAAATTATCAAATCCTGTCATTAATATCACACACAAGTAAAATTTTGCTAAAGATCATTCAAAAGTGACTGTATCAGTGGATACACAGGAACAGCTCAAAAATCAAACCAGTGGAACCTGGGAAATCATTGCTGATGTGAAATGGATATTAGTGTAAAGCAAAGAATACCAGAAAGGTATCTATGTTTTATTGATTGTACAAAGACATTTGATTGTGTCGATCACAGTAAATTATGGATAACATTGCAAAGAATAGTAATACCAGAGCACTTAATTGTACTCATAAGGAATCTGTACATGAACCAGGAGGCAGTTGTCCAAACAGAACAAAGAAACATTGTCTGGTTTAAAGTCAAGAAAGGTGTGCTTCGTGGCTGTATCATTTCACTGTTCCTCTTCAATCTCTATGATGAGCAAATAAGCAGAGAACCTGGGCTTTATGAAGAAGAATGCAGTATCACAGTTGAAGGACCACTTGTTAACAACCTGTGTTACGCAGATGACACAACTCTGCTTGCTGAAGGTGAAGAGGATTTGAACTATTTACTGAAGATCAAAGAACACAACCTTCAGTATGGATTGTGCCTCTACATCAACAAAACAAAAATCTTTACTATTGAGTCAATAGGCAATTTATGATAAATGGATGCAAAGATTGAAGTTGTCCAAGATTTTTCTTTACTTCGTTCTACAATCAATACCTGTGGAATCAGCAGCATTCAAGAAATCAAAAGACATATCACATTGGGAAAAGTTATTGCAAAAGACCTCCTTAAAGTGCCTAAATTTAAAGATGTCACATGAAAGCAAAGGTGCACCTGATTCATGTCAAGGTATTTTCAGTTGCATCATATGCATGGGAAAGCTGAACATTGAATAAGACAGGAGAAGAATTGATGCTTTTGAATTATGTTGCTGGAGGTGAATATTTAATATACCGTAGACTGCCAAAGGGGCTGGGATTTAGCTCAGTTGGTAGAGCGCTGCGCTGCAGTCTCTGAGGTCCCGAGTTTGATTCCCAGCACCGCAAAAATGGGAGAAGGGCCTGGCAATCCACTCCCAAGGCAATCCCAAAACAGTCAGCCATTGAAAACCCTGTGAGGGTCGCTATGGGTCGGATACCGACTTGATGGCACCTAACAACAACAACAGACTGCCAAAAGAACCAACAGATCTATCCTAGAAGAAGTGCAACCAGAGCTCTCCTTGGAAACTAGGATGGCTAGACTGCATCTGATGTATTTTATATATGTGTTGTCAGGGCAGACCAATCCCTAGAGAAGAACATCATGTTTGGGAGAGTGGAGGGTCAGTGAAAAAAAGAAGACCTTCAACTAGATGGATTAGCACAGTGACTGCAACAATGGGCTTAAACATAAAAAAGATCATGTGCCTGGCACAGAATCAGGGAGTGTTTGGTTCTATTGTACATAGGATCATTATGAGTTGTGTCTGACTCAATGGCACATACAAATGAAATTGATACATTGTTAGGTCAAAGCTATCTTTTTGTCTTTTGTCTTTTCTCTTTTCTCTTCTTGTTCCTATTATTCTTTTCTACCTTCTCTTGTATAATTTGAATATTTTATGATTTTGTTTTATCATTTTTTGCTTTAAGCTATAAATCTTCATTCAATTATTTTAGTGGTTGCTTTGGGGTGTATAGTATATCTTTCACTTCTCAAACTTGTCATTTTTAGAATATTATACAACTTCAGGTATACCATCAGAAACTATTAATAGTATACTTGAATTTCAACCCTCCTGACCTTTGTAAGATTATCATATACTTTACATATTTTAATTTTTATGCTGTATTTTTATACCACTTAGTTTTATTTTTGTTTCAAGGGTAATGATCTCTTAAGAAAGTTTAAGAAATAAGAAAAAATTTTATATATTTTCCCATGGATAAATTTTCAGTGCTATCCATTTCCTTTATGTAGACCAGTATTTCCATCTAGTATTAATTCTTCTTCAGTCTGGATTAATTCTTTTATTATTTCTTTCAGTTCAAGTGTAGGTGAATTCTTTAAGCTTTTTTATGTCTAGAAAATTTAATCTTCAAATTTGAAAGACGTTGTCACTAGTATAAAACCTCAGCTGACAGTGTTTCTTTGTTATCTTCTTCTTTCAATACTTTGAAGATGTTGCTCCTCTGTCTTCTTATGTGCGTTTTGTTTGGACAAGATATTTACTGCCATCCTTATCTTTATTCTTATGAATGTAAAATGCTCTTTCCCATCTACTTTTAAATATTGCCCTTTATCCCTATTTTCGTGCAATGTGTGAGTCTTGATAAATTTTTCTTAGTGTTTCTTGAGCTTGTACTTCATTATGCTTTTTGGACCTGCAGATCAATATTTTCTATAAGCTTTGAAACTTTTTAAGCCTTTATTTATTCAAATATTTTTGTGTCTGTACCTTTGGAAACCCCTAAAATTTCCTCTATAGCACATAATTCTCTTCTATTTTTCATTTCGTGTATTTTTTACTTTTATGTTTACATGCTTACTAATCTTTTCTTCTATGATATCTAATCTGCTAATAATCACAGTCAATTCATGCTTACTTTATTGTTTTTAATCTCTAGAGATTAGATTTGCTTTTTAAATGTCTCTCTTGTTTATACTAAGATTTTTTAATATAAGCATTTAGAATTTTTTGGTGATTAGGTCTGTTATTCTAATATTTTTGTTAGCTTTTGACCTTTTTTAATGATTGCTATACCTCTTTGTTGCCTGCAGCCATAGCTCCCTAGCATCCAATCTTATTAGATCTTGGAAGCTAAGCAAAGATGGGCCTAGTGAGTACTTGGATGGGAGACTGCCCATCCAAGTACTCAGTTCAGTAGGCTTGGGAGAAGGACCTGGCAGCCCACTCCCCAAAACAATCACCCATTGAAAACCCTATGAATAGCAGAGAAGCACTGAGATAATGCTGGGAGTGGCACAGTGTTGTGTAGTGTTTCATCTGTTGTACATAGGATAACTATGAGTTGGTCCCAACTCAATGGCACCTAACAATAACAAACCTCCTTGTTGTGTTTCATATATTCCTGGTCATTTTTAATTGAATGTCAGTTATTATAAATTTACCTTGTTGGATGTGGGACATTTTGTTTTTCTATAAATATCTTTGAGCTTTGATACAGGACAAGTTAAGTTACTTGGAAATATTTTGGTCTTTTTATGTCTGGCTTGTAGGATTTGTTCAGCAGGACCAGAGCAGTGCTCAGTGTAGGACTAATTATTTCCCACTACAGAAGCAAGAACTTTTGAGTAGTATAGTCAACATTTTATTGACTGTAAGAAACTTTTCCATCCTATTCCCTGGTGGCTCTTTCTCCTGTGTAGTTTCATCATGCACATGTGCTGATCAATACTCAACTGCATATGCAAGGGGAACCCTATGGAGGTCTCTGGAGTTCTCTCTGAAAAGCTCTCTCCTCCTCAGTACTTTATCTTAGAAACTCAAGCTACCTTTGTTGTTGTTTGTTGTTAGGTGCCATTGAGTGGGGTCTGACTCATAGAGACCCTCATAAGTTTTCAATGGCTGATTGTTTGCACTTGCTTCTGGAGTGGATTGCCACATCCTTCTCTCATTTTTGTGGTACTGGAGACCTAAACTGGGTCCTCAGAGAGTGAAGAGCACCACTCTACCAACTGAGCTAAACCCCAGCCCCTAAATCTCAGCCCTGTTTCCTCAACTTTGAGAATCACCTTGGTTTCCCTATTTACTGCTGTGGCCTAGAAACTCTTAAATCATAGGGCTCCTCTTATTTATTTCTCCTTTTTCATGACCCCCTGACCTCCACTTTCTGATATTCAGTGGCTTGAAAATCATTGTTTCTTATTTTTCACTTATCTTTCACAATTTCTGAAAGTAATGTAAATCTGATCACTGCTTACTTTGGCCACAACTGGAAAAACACACTTTAAATTCACAACTTGTATTTTTCATGAAAACAAGCTCCATTTGTTCTCTGTTACATTCATGCTGAAAATTCATAGTTAACCTAATTAAAACATTCTTTGACCCCACACCAGTCACCAAATGGCCCCTCAGGAAATATTAATAATTATCCTCTATTTCTTATACACTGTACTAGATAGTTTACATGAATCATATCTGTTCTCTAATACTGTAACATGAAGCTTTACCTCTTTTTTATTTTACCTTTCGTGTAAATGAAGGTATTTAGGGTTATAGATATGAAATGCTGTGCCAAATATCTAGTATATTTTTTGGATCTAGCTTTCAAATCCATATTTTTCTGATTCCAAAGACTTTGTGCTTTCTGTAGTGCTGTAGTTATTATTTACCATAAAATAGAAATAGGATACCTAATAATGGATCTTCTAATTATGCTTTCCAGCTAAGAACATTAAAACATTTCTAATTTACCACTTTAAAAAATTTAGCTGACCAGTAGAATTTTAAGAGAGATTTTCTATAGATCAGCAGGAAAGGAAAATTTATATTGCAAGAACAAAAGTGATAAAAATGGAAAGAATATAAAATGATTAACTTTATCACTCAGTTTCATGCCAAATACTGAGAATAAGAACTTATAGTTAGAAGAGATTGGAGCCCCATAGATATAGGCATCGGTGGAAAACTCAAGGGAGAATATGGTTCATTTGACAAACTACCAAATACTCTGTATGATTGCTGACCGAAGAACAAAACTATCAAACTTTTTAGGAACTATATTATCTTGGTTGAAATATCCAGCTTTGTAAACATTAATATTCCCGATTTAATCTTCTTTAAAGTGTCTAGTAACTTTTTGACTTAAAATATTACCAAAAATCATATTCTTTTTATGGAGAGCACTTGAGCTTAGATCTTGGTTTAAATATTTTAAATAAATATTTAATAGATATTTTCATTAAAAACATTTTAAAACTTGTATGTTATTATAATTATCTCAAAACATCAAATAATTACATCTTAGTTCTTAATCAGGGGCTGGGATTTAGCTCAGTTGGTAGAGTGCTGTGCTGCAGTCTCTGAGGTCCCGAGTGTGATTCCCAGCACCACAAAAATGGGAGAAGGGCCTGGCAATCCACTCCCAAGGTAATCCTGAAACAGTCAGCCATTGAAGACCCTATGAGGGTCACTATGAGTCGGATACCGACTTAACGGCACCTAACAACAACAAGTACTTAATCAAACCAATAATAACAATACAAAAAATTCAATAAAGCTAAAAGAACATTTAGTACATATCATGCCAGTAAGTATATCAAATGTTCAGGAATGACCAATTACTGGATCTCCAATATAATTTATGTCATACCACAATCTTAAAGGAGAAGTTGGTCTGCTTTATGTCTATACCTCCTCACTGAAAGTTCTTCAAAACATCACAGTTACATAATATATGTGAACATGAAAAACAAACCTTTACAGAATTTAAGATCTCTTTATTCTCTTAGGAATAGCTAGAAGTAAAATATCACCTTGAGAGACGTGTGGACAAAATAATAAATTTTCCAGAACTATTTTCCATTTGCTTCAGCTATTTAAAAATTCCTACATTGAAGCAATATATAAACATTAAGACTATTTCACTCTTATTGAAGAAAAGACTAAGAAAGAATCTAGACTCTACAAATGAATAGTCATGATATGATTACTTTTCTTTATGGTCTTGTTGTAAAGAATGGAAATGAGAGTTCTTTTCCCTGCATATTGGCACTCTTCAATTATCCAAAGACCTTATAGCCAGCTTCTTTAGAGGGAAAAAGGACTTTGATATCTTTAAACAGAGTTTGATTTTTTTAAAAAAAGACAAATGACAGGATGATATTACATGTAAGTCCTCAGATGAATCATTAACATATGCAAAATATTAGGGTACTAATGTGGATATAGGCATAGACCTGTCATAGAAGAGGTATATTTCTAACTGGAGAGCTGGACTGCACACTCTATCAATAAACTATTTTCCCAATGACTTTCTAGATAACATTGGAAATCACAAAAGAATAATATTTTAGAGCTCAGAGGGACCTTGGAAACCATTTCTCAGAAATCCTTTATTTTTACATGGGAAAAATAGGGGAATATAACCCAAACGTGCATATGAGTTTTATTACATGTAAGTGAAAAGATTCCATAAACCTCATAAGTTGGTAAAAGTATAACCAAAAGTGATGTAATAGTTGCATAATGAAAAAAGAAAATGCTGTATTGCTTTGTACCTCACCAACATTTACCAATAAAGGGGGAAAATCCTTTATTTTGCACTTGATGAAAAGAAAATCCAAAGACAGTAGGTAACAGTGAATTTTTCAGAGGTCTGAAGCAAGAAAAGCTAAAAATAGAACCTAGCTCTGTGGACTGTCAGGGACCCATATTTTAAACTAGATAAGTACATATTCTATGTGATACCCCTTAGGTACTTACTGGTTTGTTTTCACTTAACAGGGTTGCTTGTACAGTTTTATGACAAGTATTTTATAGGATTTAATTTGTTTTTACATGCTGCTGGGTATTGAGTGCCAATCAAATGATTCTTAAGGTTATTTTGGATTTTGCAAGTACTTATGCACTTACAAGTAAAACTTTGTGGTTAGAATATTAATGACAACCTTTAGTTTAAAAAAATAAAAAAGGAGTAGGAGATCTGGTGTTAATAGGTTTGGGAAACATTATGCCCAAAGGCCAACTTTGAAAAAAAAATTCAAATTGCCTCTCGGGGGAAGAAATTCCAAAACTTTTTAATAGAATGATTATAGTTCCTTTTCAACATACATATCTTCGCAAGAGTATGTTTTGTTGTTGCCATGATGAGAATAATCCAGAGCACAATAAATTAAAATATTAACTCTCTTGGGTTTAATTTATAGTTTAGCAAGTACTTTTTGGCTTCCTTCTCTCAGTAAACTCATTTTATTAAATACCTATTATATGCTAGATATTGTATTAACTGCTAGAAATACAGCAGTGACCAAGATTCAGTCCCTACCTTTAAGAAACTTCCAGGCTTAATGTGAGTCCAGGAAATCAAAAAAGCAAAGATGCAATAATTTTCATTGAAATATGCTCCAAGCAGATTATAGGGAAAATTGGCCAAAGAGTACCTAAAGGGTACAAAAAGTAAGTGGAATTTTAAGTCATTTTGGTTATGTTGGACAGAATTAATCACAAGTGACCCATACAGGGAATCTATTGGTTGTGATGCTTTCCTTACTGCAGAATATTTGAGCTATTATGTCCACTAATTTCAGCCTTTCTGCAAAGTTTTATTTCATGTATTTGAAATTTAAAAAATGTTTAATATCCTTTTTATTGATATATGGTTATATAGAGGATTGCTAAAATGTCAGAAATTAGGGTGTCAAATAAATGTTTGTACTACTTTCTGATAGCTAACCCCACAAAAGTCTGCAGCCGTAGCAACCTAGCATCTGAGCCCTCCTGATCTTGGAAGCTAAGCCGGGTCAGCCTGGTCAGTCCTTAGATGGGAGACCGCCTGGAAATCCCAGGTGCTGCAAACTAAGGAGAAGGGCTTGGCAGTCCACTCCTCAAACAATCTGCCATTGAAAACCCTATGAATAGCAGAGAAGCACTGGCATTAGTGCTGGGCACAGTGTCGACGATTGTTTCTTCTGTTGTACACAGGGTCTCTGTAAGTCAGACTCAAGTCAATGACACCTAACAACAACAAACCCCACAAAAGAAACACAGACCTGGTAGTGTCTAGGAAAACAACAAAAATATGATTTAAATATTAGAGCCCAAGAAATTAAGATGATATCAATTGAAAAGTTTATTTGAAAATATCAGTGAATTCCTTTCATTCTTTCTCCTCACCTCCAAACCACTTGATATTCTTCACTCATCTTTTCCTGCTGTAACAGTTCTAGTACTTAACTCATCCCTAATTTCACACTTAAAACACCAACTGGTAAAGAATAACTTAATTCCAAATAATAGCATCTGTGTCTTGTTCTTTTAGTTCTTAGAACCTGAAAGTATTGGTGTCTATTGTTGTTTCAGAACTTCAACAGAAAATGCCTAAAGTTTGTTGGAAGATTGCCTATAGAAAAATTAAACTAGTCACTTCTCAAAGACTAAGTGAGAAATAGTAAGAGAACCTCAGTTTAAAACCCCCAGCTGAGAGAGATGCATGATCATACCATGGGTAGAATAAGACTAGGTCAAAATTAGGTTCAAAATTATATGATAAAGAAATGTATCTTCTTATTACAAAACATTTTTATCTTCATGAGTTTAAATTGTTTTTTAAAAGCCTGTCTCAATAACTCAATAATTTCACAGTAATTTTTATTGTTTTTAAGAATGTATCAGTAATTTTCCCAATATAGGTAGTTGTACTATCCAGGTTTTCCATGAATTAAGTTTCTTGAAACTTGTTAGATATAGAAAAATTTCAAAACATAAATCATGCTATCCTTGAACCTCTGATGAGGGTCCTTGTTTTGCATCTCATGGATTTATGATGATGTGTATATTGAATAGAAGAATAAGATTGTCCATAGAATCTCATTGGAGACTGAAATTAAATGAATGAATGAATAAATCAATGAATCAGTCAATCAACGGAGCAAGACAAGAATGCATAAATTAGAATTATTTTATGAACTTTAGAATGCATAGATTAGATGAAAGTAAAGCTTTTATAAAAGGCAGTTTTGTCTGTAAAATAGGCATTGTTAAGCAGTGATGTCCATTACTGTACACATGTAATCTCATTTAATCTTCAGAACAACTTGTTCACAGATGAAACTGAAGAATAGAAAATTAGTTACCTTTGGGACTGTGGCTGGAAATTGTCACACCACTATTTCCTATTCAAAGCCTATTCTCTTTCCACCGAACCACACAGCCAATGTATGCTCAGCTAGCACACTACTATGCATTAATATCTGCAGCTTTACTACTGTGGTGTCCGATTCTGTTAGACCTCAGAAACTAAGCAGGGTCTAGGCTGGTTAGTCCTTGGATGGGAGACTGCCTGGGAACACCAGGTACTATAGGCTTGAGAGAAGGACATGGCAACCCACTCCTAAGAAACAATCAGTCACTGAAAAGACTATGAATAGCAGAGAAGCACTAACAGTACTGTTTCACAGATTGTATGTAGGGTTGCTATGATTTGGACACCAACTTGAGAGCACCTAACAACAACAATATGCACTAATATATTCCATTAACAAATGACAAAATTAAATAGGAGTTTAGGGCTCCAGAACATGCTTATAGATTCTATAGGTTTTATACTATGGATGTGCTCCACATGCTATTTTAGTTTTCTTATTTTTTCTGATAGCATTGGTGAGTATTTAGTTGCAAATGACAGAAAACCCAACTTCAACTGGCTTAAGCTAAAAAGGTTCACCTATCTGAGAAACTCAAGAGCACCCGGTTTTAGGTCTAAGGAAATCAAAGTACATATACAATAAGGGAAGATATGAGTCTTTGTTGTTTCTCTCATCTTCATTTCTCTTATTGGTTATATTGTAATGATCTTCATTATGACATAACAGCTGCCAGTAGATGCAGGTTTTCTTCCCCTTATGTCTGTAATCTAAGTGTGGGGGAAGAGAAGGGATAGATCTTAAAAAATATATATAAGTATTGTATATGACTTACATTGACTTAAAAATAAACCTATTTCTAAGCCAATCCTCTGGGGGTAGAAGGATGTGATACTCAGTTGGCCAGTCTAGAGCCACATTTTCATTCCTAAAGATGTGGCTGGAGACAACAGCACTAGAGATACATGATAGTGAGTGTGTGGTGCTCCCAAAGAAAATACAAGTATATAGTCAGGAAAAAGTTAATGTTTATTAGAGGTCAAAGTCATGACATTTTCATGACAGTCCAGAATTAGGAAGAAAGTATAAATATTTGTATAAAAAAATCTGTGTGCACATGCACAAAAAGTATGGATTTTTGCCAATAACATTTGCAAACACATCAAGGATGATTTAAAACTAAGAAACTTTTTGATGCAAAATATGTCACAGTCATGTTTCTGAATGTTCAACTCATATGTGATGATTGAGAACCACCTTTGCATACAAGGTATCTTAATGGAGAATATCATCAACCAAAGATAAGCAAAAGGTTAAAGAGACAGAGAGCCTAAGTCCTATCTCCAATAGACTGGCATTGGT
Organism: Pedetes capensis; assembly: GCA_007922755.1. Taxonomy (NCBI): domain Eukaryota; kingdom Metazoa; phylum Chordata; class Mammalia; order Rodentia; family Pedetidae; genus Pedetes; species Pedetes capensis. The sequence goes on along the minus strand of VMDO01007052.1, from coordinate 76,049 downwards.
TACCACGGTGATGAAATGGAGATCCACACCAATACTAGCTGGCCTCATCTAATGGGTATGGAAATGAAATTTTCTGGTACCATCTTTTAGAAAATTTACTTACAATAATTCCTTAGAGCTAATAAGTCTGTTATATAAGTCATTGAGCACTGCACTCACCAGAGATCATAAAGATGTGTTTGTTTTCTTGATGTGATAATAGGTATATAACATGTCACAACTAGACATTAACCAAAACAATGTTTCATATGTAATCACTTTTTTTTGTACTTAGGGATTGAACCCAGTATCTTATATATATCTGCAAATACTCTACCACTGGGTAGCATCTCCAGCCCATTTTTTATTTTTTAAGTCAGGATCTCACTATGTGACATAGACTAACTCTGCCCTCAAACTCACAATCCTGCCTCTGCCTCTCGAGTTTCTGGGACTACAGGAATGAGCCAACCCACCCAGTCTGTAATCACTATTTTTAAATGCTATCCTTTTCTTCTAACAATGACTTTAAAATATTATATTTTTAAATATTTTTTCAGAAATAACTGTTTAAAATATTTTTGTAAACAATTTAACAAACTTAATGCACTCTTGCAATGAGGCATTCAAAAGTAATCCTTTTGGCCTTCAGTAATCAAAAATAAACAGAAGAAATATGAAATGAAAACTCTGTAATGGTTTTAAGGGTGAAATGAAACAATTTGCTTAAAACACATACAAAATTGAGTCCATTTCAATTATATCCTAAAAATAATAATAATGACAAAGAAGAAAAAGAAGATGATGATCATTAATATAGTCCTATTTTGTCAAGAAATGTGCTTGACATCTTCCATGCATTGATTCTGTATAAAGGTACAGTTAAGCTTCTATAAGAGATAGTGGTTTAAAATAATAATTTATTATTACTCATGCTTGGGCCTAAACATGTGTTCCTTACTGGTAAGTGGCTCTCTTGCAGGCTAACCTTCAAAGACCCAAGCTCCTCATATTTTAAGAGTCTACTACATTAAATTCTAGTATCAAAGTTTTCTTACTCACTGAGCCCAAAGAAAAATAGGTAAGAGGGACTATGGCAGATCTTAATGTACCAGGTATGGAAGGAGGTACTTCACCTTAACTCAAAATGACTCATGTGAATATGCCTGATTACAAAGTAGGCAGGGAATTTATCTCACTCTATATCCAATCTGGGAGAATGCATATAGCTGACTCACTCAAATCCAAACTGGTTTTAACCTAAACAACAACCTTTGTCCTGAGATGGTTTTTTATGTTATCTTTTGGTGTTATCAGTTACAGCATAATTTCATAATTACTCCCTAGCCAACATGTGTAATAAAAATGCTTTTGTTGTTGTTGTTGTTAGGTGCCATCGAGTCAGTATACGACTCATAGCGACCCTGTGTACAACAGGTGAAGCTCTATTGTCAGTGCTTCACTGCTGTTCATAGGGTTTTCGATGGCAGATTGATTTTTGGGAGGGGGTTGCCAGGTCCTTCTCCCAAAAAATGCTTTAGAGGAGAAATATTGCTTAAGTACATATTTTTTCAGGACATATATTAGTATTTCATGGAATACAGTTTGAGAAATGTTACATTTTTATGCCACATCTTGATAAATATGTGTGCAGAAATAGTACACAGATTTATCTTGTTTATGAATAGTTTTCTCATGTCCTTGAATTTGAGAAGTGTCGTTATTTACTTTCTGTTATTGTAACAGACTACCTGAGACTGGGTAACTTTTGAAGGAATGAAATTTATTTTAGCTCAGGGTTCTGGAGGCTGGAAGTCCAAGATCATAATGCCAACATCTGCTGAGCTTCTGGTGAGGGCCTCATTACAAGAATGCAAGCAGGTATAGGCTGAAAAAGCAAAACACAAGGGGCAGTCTCATTTTGTAACAATAGCCTGTTGTGATAACCAAGTCCCAAGAGAATGTCATTAATCCCTCTTCACTTAATTGCCCCTTAAAATTCCCAACACCTCTTAACACTGTTACATTGAGAACAAAATTCCAATGTATGTTTTTAAGGGGACCAAACATATTCAAATCATAGCAGGAAAGAAGGTGCTAGGCTTCATGCTTTGTGTAGTATGGAAAAATAAAAAGTTAGCCCAGATCTATCAACAACCACTTTTCTTTTGTCTTCCATAATGTTTGTGAAATGTGGTTTAGGTGAGAAGGGTAATCTGTGTCTATGGACTTGAGCAAAGCTCAAGAATCATTCTGATCTCCTTAGTTCATGTCTAGGTAAGGTGATCGATCACAGTTTCATTGTTTCTTTGAGAAAAGAATCATCACACACACTTCTCAAAGATGCCATGCCAGTCTGAAAGTTTTATCCATGAAAGATAAGAAGGTCTGTAGGTGTAAAATGAACAGATTCCTAAATCATTACACCTCCTCTTCCAATAATATCCCTTTAAATTATAATCTGCATTATAACACTGAGAGAGAGAGAGAGTATATTTTACAGTTCTCATTAAAGCCATGTTATTTTCCCTCACTTCATTGAAGAAGAGTACCTTTCATAGGTGGATAGTTACTAATGAAAGTCAGCCCAGAAGAAAGGGGACAGGCCAGCATAATAGGAAGTGGTATGAATATTGCTTCAGAGACTTGAGTCATTCCATTAGCAGCACGAACTTGAGCAAGTCACTTCATCTCTCTGGGTCTTGGTTTTCTCATTTGTAAAATGAAGTCAACAAGACCTTCCCCTGCCTGCCTCTCAAATTTATTGAGCCTTACAGGTATATGTAAGAATTGTGAGCCTTACAATTTATTGTAAGCCTTACATGTATATGAAAGAATTGTCAAATACAAATTCTAGGAAGACAAAAATGTGTACTTCTAGAAAAATGTTATAACATTTGAGGGGAAAACACTTTCTATTATTGTAAAAGTAAATCATTCATTTCCCTAGTATTTATTTTTCAAAACCATCAAGGCCACAGTATAATATAGTGAAGTAGTTTCAAGCAGGGCCTATGGCAATGGTGAGATTAGCTTTCCAGTGCAACCTGTGTGATCTTGAGCCAGTTCTTTATCCTATCCGTAACTTTAATTTCCCAGGTGAATCAGGAAAATTAGTATGTTCCTCATGAAGTAATTGTGAGGATTAAATGAGATAACATATGTAAAATGCTTCACACAGCACCTGGCACATAATAAATGCTGACAATTTATTATTAAGGAAGGATGTTAGATGCTGTTTATTTGTGCTTGCTTCTCTCAGCCTCCCACCTTGTTCAAGTCTCTATGATTACTAGGGGGTAAGGGGGCACAGGTACAGTAACTAGCAGGGCAGAAATATTGAGTTCATTTTGGAAATAAAGGATTTCAGAGGAAAGTGGAAATCTGACTTGGGGAAGTATTCTCTCTGGATGCTGGTGGCCTTACAAGGGCCCTGATTTGCTACAAATTCCTTATAGCTGTCAGCATGACCCTTATGTGGCCCCTAGAGCCCGTCTTTTGAAAATTTACATCTAATATACAAAAGCCCTCCTTGTAGTTATTAGACCCAGACATCTTCTCAAAATAATTCTTCCTTTGTGGTACATCCACAGGGCATTAAAAAGAAAGCATCTGTTGAGAAATTTTTTTAAAAAGTTGTAGAAATGACATTTTCCCAAATGGGCCAGAGAGGACAGATTCAAATGCTACATGAGCTGAGCAAGTAACATAAGTAAATGAAGTAAGGTATGTGTTCTTTTAGCATGGGCCCTCTTTGTTAGCAATTAAAACCAAAGAGGTATTCTTCATTTTAGAAAGAAAAAAACATCTTGCTATTTGAAGCCTATGGACATCTTGGAATTCTATTCTCCCTCCACTTTAGAAAGAAATGCAGGTATTGAAAAATATACCCATTGTATTTTTTAAAATCCGCAATAAGCATAGGTAAGTGGAACTAGCAGTTCGTCTCAATTTTGGGGAGATATTATGGTGAAGACTGTGATAAATGGAGAAAATGCCTGCTATCTGAAATGGAGGCGCCATTTCTTCTCTTGTCAATGGTTGTCATGTAAAAATATGAAACTGATACTAAGTCTTCTGGTTATTGAATAAAAATCCAGAAATCTGATTTTTAAGTGAAACCCCCAAATTTTTAATGTTGGCTAGAAAGAAAACGTAAAAACATAATATAAGTTAACAAAATGTAACAACAAATGTGGCTTTGCAATTGCTGACAATTATAAGAATCGCCTTTGCAGAAGTAACTAATTACAAAGGACCTAAGGACTTGCCCAAGGTCACATTGATCTTCTCAAAGCCAGAAGTTAGATGTGGATCTCCTGACCCCCCCCCACACACACACACCTCAACACAGGAAATATCATCTGTCTTCTCACATCCAAAAAAGCCACGATATTGTCGATAATAGAATGCATGAGAATAGAACAGAACAGTTAAATATATGTGTTTTTATTACTTCTGCCTCTCTCCATTTTTGTCTCAACAGATTTCTGCATTTTCTTATGTATTATCTGGGACATGATAAACCCCCCTATCTCTATTTCTTAGTGTGATAATAGATCTCACACTCAAAGGAAGCAATGTTCTGCTTGGTAGCTTGTAGATTTAAGGAAATATACTACACTCAATATGCAGAGTGGTTTGGTACAAAGAGCACATGTTATATTATTTAAATCAATATTTCCATAACATATATTCACAACAAAATCATACACAGTCAAACCGCTAGCTTCCCTAGTTTTTAATACCCAGTGTGAGGTATATAGATCACATATTAACATTCTGGTCTAAATGCTAATTTCCATATAGCATAGTAATTGCAAAAATATTCATTGGGCTACAGATTAGGGTATCAATGCCAAATACTAATGAAAATAATTTTTTTGGACATAGTACTTCTCATTTGCCCAGTCTCTCATGCTTTGATGCACCACAGGCTTAAACTGAAAAGATTACTTGTGGTTACCTAGTGAGCTAATGCCACCCAACCCAAAGCTATATGACAGCAGGCACTGAATAGCAAATTAGTAGGTAGTGGGGAAGCAGTGATTAAAACCTGAAGCTGGCCTTATTACATCCATAGTTATATTTATTCAGTAATACAATGTGTTTGGATGAGAAACTATATTTTCCCGTGCTTTTCTTGTATACTCACTTTCTCTCTCTTTCTCTCTCTCTCTCTCTTTCTCTCTCTCTTTCTCTTCCTTTTAAGCTATTGAAGAATTTTGATATTTCATCTACTTATTAATAGTGTGGAAACTCAGGAAAAAAGCTGAACTTGAAATATTTAGTTTGATAATCAGTGATGTTCCTGGAAGCAAGGTGTTCTCTCCACATCCAAGAGTACTAATTAACTTCCCTGAAGAGTCTAAGCCCCTTTAAACCCTATACTCAAAGAGACTAGTTCTCATGAATGATAAAATCTAAAGTTCTGAACAGGGGGGAAAAGGTTGCCCATGTTAAATTATCTTCTGTTTGCTAACATCATATGGAACCTCTAGCTAATATCAGCTCTTCAGGAAGATTGAAGAATCAAGAATATAGATGTGTGGTGAGAAGGGTTAGATCTCAATTAATTAGAACATGCCATTAGTGTGAGCACTCCACTCCTTAATGAGCCTATGACCTGAGTTTTTAGTGCCCTACAATGATGTTGGGAAGTTCCTGAGGCAATGAAAAGAGCCAATCTATGCATCCAAGTTGCAGGAAAGCCTTGGGAAACATGCAGAGGCCGTCCTTGGCTCAACTCTAATAGTGTCTTATGTCTCTGATACAAATCTGTGCTACAAATCTTATAACCCCTTCTTGATTTATGGGAATATCTCCTTGGCTCCTATGACCACAACCTCTAGGAACCTGCCTAGGTTCATCATCATCCAGGAATCATAACAAAAAGTAATCACTAACATATATGGAATATTTAGTGCTTTACAGAGAAGATCACTTAAGCCTTACAAAACCTTATGAAGCACCTATGATTATTTTTATTCCCATTTTACAGCTGACAACACAAACATTTAAACATATTAAGTGTCTTGCCTAAGATTATACAACTAGTTAAGGGCTTGAATTTAGGCTAGCTGACTATTAAACCCTGGTTATGCTGAATATACAATGAAAATCCTCATCTTTCTTTGAGTTGGGTTCATTGTTAGATAAAGGTATTGCAATATTAAGGAAAGTATTTAGGAGTAGAAACCACTGATTTAAAAGGTCACTTTTGTTCAGGTGCACATAATTAGCTTCTTGATCAAGCCTAACATAGATTATGAGCAAATATTACTTTCTTTCTGACCCTTACCTTCTCCTTAAATTTCTTCAGTGAAAGTTACTTCCTCTAGGTCTTAGATTAAAATTCAGACAGTACCTTGAGCATGTTAAGTCAAAAGCATAGATTCAACCCATTATCTTGTCTAGTCCAAGATATTAATTGAAACTCTAAACTTGATTTAATATCTGATCTCTTCTCCTCTGGCTTCAACCAGGAAGCCTAGTGCAGATGGATCACGTGGTCCTCCTGCTCTGTGCTATCCTTATGCTTCCCTCCCTCACCCATTCCCAACCTGCTCTTCCCAAGAAGATGAGCAGTGCACCAGGTAACACTACTGGACAAGACCCCAAACAACCCCACACAGCTTCCCTCATTCAGTCCACAGCTGTGCAGAAAGAAATACTCAAGCCCCCTGACCTTGGCCCACATCTCCAAGCAGCAAATCACTCCTGAATCTGCCACAAGATTCAGTCAGCCGTTCCTTCACCCTCATTATTTCCCAGTCCCTAATCCCTAAACTGATTTACCTTTCCCTGGCATAAGACAGACATCAGTCTACTATGTCTCCCAGATGCAAAAAGTATGTTTCAGTGAGGGGGCCTCATGTGGCCCCCTCATTAGACTTGGGATCTGGAACAAGTACAACCAAAGTAAGACATGAAGTTTCATGCAGAAGAGCTGTGTTGCACAAATGACTGTTGGGCAATGTCTCCTGCTGACTCTGATCTACTTTCTGACCTCCTCTAATTACCATGATCTTGCAGAGGAGCCCAAGAATTGTGTAACATTGTGTTAGTCAGCTTTCTGGTATTGTAACAGAATACCTGAAATAATCAACTTAAAAGGAAGAAAGGTTTATTTTGGCTCACAGTTTTGGAGGTTTCAGTATGTGTTCAGTTAACCTTGTTTACTTGGGCTCAAAATCTCATGCTAGACCCCTTTAAAGGTTCCACCTAGCTTTTAACACATCAACCTTCAGCGGATGTTCCAGATCCAAACCATATCAAACAGATCGCTTCTTCTATAAATTCCGCACTTCTATAAATTCCTCTCAAACTAATTTTGCTGTCATGATACCATGTCATTTATAGCTGATGATGGAGCAAATCTCCTGTTCTAATATCTTTTCTTTTACAAACATATTCATAGTACATTGATTATACCATATTACCCATAAAAATATCCCTATCTTGTTACAGGCCCTGTGTTTATCATTTTAATGAATGCATGCTATCGCACTTTTTATTTTCCATATTTACCTATGTGTATTCTATTGTTGTATGTGATAGTTAAGAGTTTTCATTGTTGTGACAAAATGCCTCAGTATTTAAGGGAGGATTTATTTTGGGTCATGGTCTCAGAGGTATCAGTCCATCATGGCCAGGAGAGCATGGTGAAGCAAACAGCTCCCCTAATGGTATCCAAGAACAAAAGAGAGAATACCAACACTGGCCAGCTTTCTCTTTTTTCCCCTTTGATTCCAAGGCTGCTCACATTCAGGGCAGGCCTTCTACCTTTATTTAATCCTCTGTGGAAACACTCTCAGATACACCCAGACCTGTGCTTGACTGATCTCCAAGGCACTTCTCAATCTAATTAAATTAACAACCAAGATTAACTATCACATTGGACTTTCAGATTGCAAAAATTTGAATTTCCTTCTCTTTTTGCATCCAACAGAATGAAGCAATCAAAATATAAAATCCAATAAAGGATCCACTTTCTCAAGAAATTGATTATAACTAAATTGATTTTTTATAATCTAGAAATAAAATGAATAGTATGAACATCAGTTCCAATTAAATTGTACTTATTTTCATATTTTAGTATTTAAAAATATGACTATATTCTGAGTTTGTGTGCTAATAAAATAGAACTTGAATTAACAAAACTAGAGAAAGTAAAAAGTCATTGAAGTCGGTAATATTTTTTAAAGTTATGGTTGAATATATGCAATGAAGAAGATAATTAAGTTCCCATCACCACATGATATTGAAAGACAAATAAATAACTATTTGATGAAATCAGAACATTCAGAACGGCTCTGTATGTATAAACTTAAAGGAGATATGTTAGCATTCATATTCATTATCAAATACTAGAAAAACTCAAAGAATCAGTCTCAATTTAGAAATGTATTATTTCTTTCACATTCAAGAAATCTAGAAGAAATCAGTTCAGGGCCAATGTTACACTTCTTGGAGTCAGGGACCCAGGCTCCTTCTACCCTATCCCTCTACTAGACATTGTTGCCTTTCCTGGGTTCACTTCCTGATCCAAGACAGCCTTTGGATCATGAGTCATTACATCTGCACTCTATGTTTGAGGAAGGAGAAAGCAACAAAAGCAATCACATCTCCTCCCTGTAGTACATACCACATGCCTGCATCTCACTGTGGTGCTTTGACCATAGATAGCAGAATAGGAGGATAAAAAAATGATCTTTATTCCAGAAGTTCATGTGCCAAGCTAAAAGAAGCAGATTTATTTCTGATGAAGAAAGAAAGTGTAGTTAACTAGCAGTCTCTCGCACCAGAGAATAAAGTGATTTGTTTACTCTTATAACTTAAAGCCAAAGCTGGGGTTTAGCTCAGAGCGGTGGACTACTCTGTGGTCTTTGGCAGCCTGGGTTGAATCTCTAGCACTGCAAAAATGGGAGAAGGACGTGGCAATCCATCCACTCCCAAAGCAATCCCAAAAACAATCAGCTATTGAAAACCCTATGAGGGTCGCTAGGAGTCAGACACAACTCCATGACACCTAACAACAACAACATTTCTCTCTAAGACCTGTTGTTCTGGATTCTAAGCATCTGTGTGTTCATTGGGAGAGTGGAAGTGTCAAAAGACTGCCCGAAAGTACTTGTATTCAGGCTTTCTGCCCAATTCTGACAGCATAGCACCTACCTTTTCCTCTCTCTCTCTCTCTCTCTCTCTCTCTCTCTCTCTCTCTCTCTCTTTCATGTTCTCTTCTCTCCTCTCCTCTCCTTTGATCACAAGCAGCAGTACACAAGCAGTGAGCTTGAAATCAATACGTTCTTTCTCTCCCAGCATCCCCATTACAGGAAAGAGGGGGCTTGAAATGTGAAGTTCTAACTGGCTGCTTGTTTATGTGTCATGGAAATAACACCTCAGTGCTTCAGTGTAAAATGGCATTTCTGGTCACAGAGTCTGAGCTATCAACTTTACCTTCCTCCTGTCTAGCTGTGGATTGAGTGCAAAGTAAGAGTTATTGCTACCATGTCCAAGAAAGCAAATAAATGGGGAGCAAGAGATGAATTTAGACTCTGGTAAACTGTAATACGGTAATTTGAGTTAATGGCTCAACTATTTTAGTTTTTTCTGTTAGGCTTTCAACTTCAATTACCATGGTAAAGATCAGAATAACATACCAGGCCAGGAAAAAAAATAAGGAAAGAAAAAGGATTTTGAACATTGCAGTGTGCCAGTCAATTCTTTAATTATTTAGGGATTTGGTGCCCAGAATATCAGTATTTTTGTACCTATAACCTCCAACGATCTATACTTTTTTATCAATTCTAGACTTCAAGATCCATAAAACCTATGAATTAATTTCTCCATATTTATCTCTGGTATGAAAAACAAGCAGCAGTACATTTACATTGAATTTAAATAGATCACTGCTTTCTGTGATGAGATTTAAGGTGACTTGCGACTAATTGGAACAAAAACAACAGTAAGTGTGTTTGTCAGGTGTGAGTGCAAGAGCCATTCAGTGTATAGATTCGGATGCTGCCCTTCATATTTGAGAACAGTACTCCTAATGTGGCAATGCTGGTCTGCTCTGGGCTCTTTATCAAAAGATAAGGATGTAAAATACAAGCTATTATTAATCAGAAGGGATTGTACTGGCTTCCTAGAACTGCCGTATCAAAGTACCACAAACTGAGTAGCTTAAAACAACAGAAAATTAGTTTCTAACAGTTTTGGAGTATAAGAAGAGGTAAGGCAGTACTCGCAGAGGAAGAAGAAAACACATTTCACAAGGTAATGTACTGTTGCTTGTTTGGAAGTCTGAAGGTATTGGGAGACTCTAAAGAGGAACCTTTCCTTCCTCTTCTAGCTTCTGGTGATTTCCAGGAATCATCAGCGTTCCTTAGCTTGTAGAAGCACCACTCTGGTCTCTATCTCCTCTTCACATGTCTTTCTCCCCTGTGGTCATGATTGGTAGGTGCCATCAAGTCAGGTCCAACTCATAGCGACCCTATGTACAACAGAACAAAACACTACCTGACACTGTGCCATGCCTGGCATTATTGTCAGGGCTTTTCAGCTATTCATAGGGTTCTCAATGACTGATTGTCTTGGGAGTGGGCTACCAGGTCCTTGTCCCAACCCTACAGCACCTGATATTCCCAGGCTATCTCCCATCCACGGACTAACCAGACCCAACCCTGTTTATTTTTCTAGATCTTAAAAGATCAGATGACAGAGTGGTATGACTGTAGACCTAGATGCCTATATTTTCTTTCTCTTCTTATAAGGACACCAGTCATTGGATTAGGGCCTTCTCTTATCCAGTGTGACCTTGTTGTTGTTGTTGTTGTTAGGTGCCGTTGAGTCAGTATCCGACTCATAGCGACCCTCATAGGGTTTTCAATGGCTGACTGTTTCAGGATTGCCTTGGGAGTGGATTGCCAGGCCCTCCTCCCATTTTTGCAGTACTGGGAATTGAACTCAGGACCTCAGAGACTGCAGTGCAGCGCTCTACCAACTGAGCTAAATCCCAGCCCCAGTGTGACTTTACCTTAACTAATTACATCTGCAAAGAACTTACTTCCAAAGAAGGTGACATTCTGAGATTCTGGGTGGACATGAATTTGGGGCGGCCATACCCTATTCAGGGCTAGGATTTAGCTCAATTGGTAGAGTGCTGCTCTGCAGTCTCTGAGGTCATGACTTCAATTCCCAGCAATGCAAAAGTGGGAGAAGGATGTGGCAATCCACTTCCAAGGCAATCCCAAAATAGCTATTGAAAACCCTCTGAGGGTCGCTTTGAGTTGGATATGACTCGACGGCACGTAATAACAACAACATACCCTATTCAACCTAGTACTCAGATGCTTAGGAGGCAGTCACTCTGAATTCTTCCCCAAGATTTGCCACTAGCTGACAGGATAACATTGGATGACTTGCTTTACTGTTTCAGGTCCCAGCACCTTACCTTAAAACAAAGGGCTTTAAACTAGATGTTCTCTGACAGTCTACCAAACTCTAGACATTTATTATTTCTCCATAGATTCAGCTATAGCTCTTCTGATTTCCCCTGTGAACAAAGATAGACATTTACCAGCCTGCAGGCCAACTATGGCAGAAAAAGGGATCCTAACAGAACAACGGGAAATAGTCTCCTGGCAGGTAGTTTACAGAAACAGCTTAAGTTTCAGGAAAGCCTACTTATGGGTTCCATCTGAAGACACAGCAAGATAATAAACTTAGAGATTTTAAGGTTCAAAACTTGATTTATTTCTGACAAGCTTTTTTTTAAAGCCTTTTGAAAAGCTTTTGAAAGATGTGGTAAAAAGTGAAGCAACATGATAACATTTGTGTTGCATTTTTCATCATTGAATTTTTTCTTTGCAAGCGACAGTCTCACAAATTCCTGGCACCAGAGTGGTGCCAATGTCAAACATTCCATACCAATGAGCTTTTATACAACACCTTTCCCTGGCTCACAGCATGAAAAAGCATCATCATGAAAATTATTAAAAGCCTATTTGAAGCTGAGACATGAAGAACAAACATCTCTTACCTATAGAAGTTTGTATCTTAAACACAAGTTTATATCGAAGAGATAATGTTCGGGGTAAAGAAGGGAGCCTGGATTTGATAACAGATTCTTCCATTTATTAGCTGAATGACCTGAGGCAAGTTACCTAACATTTCTGAGTTTCTGTTTCCTCATATGAAAAATAAAGCTAGTGAAAACATCTTCCTCACAGATTGGCCATAAAAAAATAATAATGAGTGAATCTCATGTGGCTTAGTGCCTATCACACAGGGGAAAAAAGTAGATTCTTACTGAAAAACGTGGTGGGAGGCAAAAATTCACACATTTACCTCCTTCCCCTGGGAAATATGTTTTCTTCTTCCTCTGTGAATACTTCTTACCTATCTCTACTCTCAGAATTAGGAGAGTAACTATTCTCACACATTTCTCTATTCTGGGATATCCTTGAAGATGATATGCATGTCTCCTTCCTCTTTCTCTCTACAGTGCCTAGCTGAGTTGACACTCCTAGATGAAAGAATAAGTGAGTTACAAAGAAATAAGTGCTAGGGAAATTTTAGTTTTACTGAAAGTCATTAAAAAATATAATCATCTCTGAAAAAACTTGTTTGTAGAAGTAAATGGTTAAAGGTACAGTAGATTAGACCCTAGCTGATGTATTTTTTATTAGGTACAAAAATATAATCATCTCTGAAAAAACTTGTTTGTAGAAGTAAATGGTTAAAGGAACAATAGATTAGACCCCCTAACTGATGTATTTTTTAATTGATCCTTTCATTTGGAAGGACACTAAGCAGTCTTTTTCCTTCTCACTATATATGTGTGTAGAGATCCTGTGTATGTGTATGTGTGTGTAAATAGAAGATAGTCATAGCTATATTAAACTGTAATTATATAGTCAGAGTCCTCTTAATTGCTTATTTATCACAACCTCTTGATGAATAATGTCACAGATACTATCATTTTTTAACAGAGCAGACCCTAAGACATAAAAAATGAGGTGCCTGAGTGAATCAGTGGAGAGCAGGAGGTAGAGCTTGAAGCCCTTGAAGCCTCTACTTATCACTTAGCACCACTACACATGAAGTAGCACTATTTGTAACAGCATGTTCTTACAAGAAGTCTTAGGAGACTAGAGCGTGAAAATTGATGTGAAACTGGTTGCCATCTTCTTTTAATTCTTTCTGTGCCCCAAGAAGTCTATCTTGTTCTTCTGGCCACTTCACAGAGCTGCTCAGAACAGCATCTTATTGCACTGGCAGTTATACATCTCTGCATCAGTGTATAGCAATGAGCCATTGATGAGGGACCAGGGTCAAGAATCTGCTGCCCCACATGCCAGAGGATTGGAGGAGAGCTTAATATCTCCAAGAATATTGTCCAGGAACTCAGGCGCCTGGGCCTTTAAGATATCTTTCGTTTAATTTTTCTTTCATGGTCAAATGCAACTTCTCTAGATTATGCTGGGTTTACTTTTGAAGCTGCTTGTTCTTTACTTTTAGTTTGCTTCTCACTTAAATATAAAGCAGAACCCAAAGCACCCAAGAAAAACTGTGAATCAGATGGGATAATTTAATGTTACAGGCTGAATTTTGTCCTCCCATAATTCATATGTTGAAGTTCTAACCCCCCAGTTCCTGAGAATGTGTCTGTTTGGAAGTAGAACCTGTAGAGATAACTAAATTAAACTTAGGTTATTAGGGTGGACCCTACACTAATATGATAGGTGTCCTTTTAAGAGCAGATTAGGACACAGACCCCTACAGAGGAAGGAGTTGCTGAAGACACAGCAAGAAGGCATCCATTTACAAGCCAAGGAGAGAAACCTCCTCAAAAGAAGCCAGCCCTGTTGACATGATCTCAGACTTCTAGCTTTCAGAATTGTGAGAAAATAAATCTCAGTCGGTAAAGCCACATGATCTGTAGTACTTTATTATGACTGCTCTAGCAAATTCATATATCAAATTATCCTGATATCATGTTCACTATTAAATAAGAGTATTAGCTTGAAGAACTGAAGGTATTCAGTAGCGAACACCTCTATTGGGTGACGATGTCTAGCCAGCTGCTTGAGATAGAGTGGTGAGTAAGCTATAGCTATTGCCCTTAGGAGATTTACAACAGTTGCTATAGGGGAAGACAGACAAAATAAGACATGATTGTCATCAGGTGATAAGTTAGCAGTAAGACAGTAGCTATGAGGACACAGAGGAGCAGTATATATCTCAAACATGCAGCAATGAATAAATTGCCAGTCAATGCACCCAAGAGATGTTTGCACCAGGGCTACGTTTTGAAGAATGAATAGAAATCAGCTAATGATGAAGGGCCTCACCATTTAACAAACAGCAACATTTGAAAAAGCAAGAGTCCCTGGGGCACAGTGCTTTCCAAATGTTGTACAGCCCCACATGGTTGAAGCAACTGATATGAGTGGAAGTCCAAGAAGTAGAGGGGGAGAACAAGCAGAGGGCCAGTCATGATGCCTTGTAGACCATGGTGTCTTCTGATTACAAGCCACCGAGTTGCAACATTCAGTTTAATTCAAGCCATGGAGCTTTATTAGATTAGCTGGAGGAGTGAAGAAACACAGAAAACATCTCATAAGCAAACAGATCTCACAGAAAAGTGGGATATTGATCATCCTACAACATCTCTAGGTTTGTCAATATTCTGGCTACTTAGCAAAAACTCTTCTCTTCCCAAATGGCTACCTTTGACTCCTTGACAAGAACTCTCCACAGCTTAGATTTTGCTCCTGTTGGTCTTAGACTTGAATGTACCTACATATATATCTTCTGTCCTACCAATTCTTTCTTCTATTCTGAAGTTCATGGATTCTGCTTACCACAGTTCCTACTTCGTAGCTTTTATTCAGTGTTGCCTTTACTATATTTTTCTGTAATACTGTTACTATTTGTCTCTCTTATTGCTCAAATTCAAATTCCCTAAGATCAAGAATCTGATCATGTCAAGAAGTCACAAGCCAATAAAGAAAATCTCTACTGGGCAGAATTAGAGATCAGGCTGCTTCTATTGGCCGCACACTCATCAGAGGGCTGCTTTTTGTTTAAGCTTTTATTCTTAATCCAATCAGCTTTGGTTACAGTTCCAGACCATAGTAAGATCAAAGATTACTCAAAGAAGTAATTCTGATTGATTATTAAGAAGGGGCCTGTGGTAGGTGGTAGGCAAATGGAATTTCATGATTTTTATCTAGAAGATGTTAAGGAGCCATTAAAAGATTTTGAGAAAATAAATAGAACAGAAATCTTCATTTTAAAAGATTATTATACAGAAGGGAAAAGAATGATTTGAAGAAATATTACAGACAGGAGAGAGAGAGAAAGAAAGAGAGAGGAAGAGAGAGAGATGCAAAGCCATTACAATTACCTGAGGAGAAATGCCCAATATTAGAATGAAAGCATTGACAAGAAGAGTATAGAATTGATAGAGTTTATATATGTCAAATTAATATAGTTGTTTCAGAGGTATATATGCAATGATAGAAATCACAAGATGGAGCAACCAATTATGATGCTAAGATTTCTGGCTCAGTGGACATTGTAACCCTTCACTAAGATAGGGGTTGTTGTTGTTGGGTGCCTCTGAGTCAGTTCCAACTCACAGTGATTGTGTGTACAACAGAACAAAACACTACCCAATATTGTGCCATGCACATAATCTTTTTATGTTTGAGCCCATTGTTGTAGCCGGTATGTTTCTTCTCATTTTGAGTCATGCCACATTGGCAAAAAGAGGTCACAGGGGTTTTACTCCATTCCTATCATTAAGATTGACTCTACTTTGAAGAGGTAACTCTTCTACAGTCATTTCTTGAATGCCTTCTAGCCTGGGGCTCATTTTCCAGCACTATATTTGACAGTGCTTCTCTGGTATTCATAAGGTTTTCAATGGCTAATTATTTTGGGAGTGGGCTACAGGGTCCTTCCCCCTAGTCTGTCTTAGCCTGGAAGCTCAGCTGAAATCTATCCACCATGGGTAGCTCTGTTGGTATCTGAAATATTGGTGGCATAGCTTTTAGCATCACAGCAACACGTAAGTCCCCACAGCACAACAAGCTGACAGACAGGTGGGGGAACAGAGTGTTTAACGGCATGAATTATTCCAGGATAGTGGATATAGGTATGAGTGTCTTATTGTTGCTTTAAAAAATTACTATAAACTTAGCACCTTAAAACAACACAGACATATGGGGGAAGATAGCAGTACTAGAGGGAAGAGAAAAGAAAGATTATGGACATAATTTGAGGCATGTTGAATTAGGGACAATACCTTACTCAAGACAAGTAACGTTTTTATGACTATTATGGCTAAACCTTCTCACAGGCTTAGCACCATGAGCTTGGTTCTTGCTCTGTTAGCTTTGAGGTTGGGAGTTCTCTGTTCCCTGTGGTCACATAGAGCCTTCTGTCCTAACCATCTGTCTTTAAGATCACCTTGGCAATGTCTAACCCTGGATAAAGGAAAGAAGAGTATGAAGAAAGCATGCCTACTTTTAAGCATCTATGACCAGAAATAACAAATCACTTTTGGTCAAATGCCTTTGCCCAGAACTAGCCTTAGCTGTTAATCTCTTTGGGAAGGCATCAATGGGATTCCAAGGGTCTGGATGCAGCCAAGCTCCAGAAACCAACCAAGACCTGAGCTTGAAAGGACTCACTGTCCTATGTCACCTGTTCTTCTTGGTTTCTTAGGCCACATGGTTAAAACATGACTTCTGATATCTGCTAGCCTCATTTGTTTTAGGACTATGCCCATGAGGACTACGCCTTATTTTTTGACCTCAATTATAAATTCCTAGGAAAGTTTTCTGACTGGTACAGTGTAGGTCATATGTCAGCTTTCTGACTGTTTAATTGATTGAATAATGTTGCAGGAGCTTGACTGCTAAGACTGACATTAAACTATATGGATAGAAGATGGAGAGGAGAATTGAATCCAGGAGATTCAGGGTCAGTGACAAAGGTATAGGGGAGGAAGCAGGGGTAGTTAGACAACTAAAGAACCAACGGATACAGGGACTGATTAAAATATGGGCAACCAAAACCTTGAAAGGATGTAAATGACCAAGAGGGAAGTATAATAGAAACCCTGGAAAGTATCACTATGAAAATACAAGAAAAAGAAAGATAAGGCTACAAAGCAGTGTACAAAATAAGAACTACAGGTACATTTGATGCCTAGGAAGGAAATAGGCTCCAGAAGGAGAGAGAAGCCAAGGACCTGACTACCACATAACAGTCAAGTCAAATGTGGACAGAGGAACTGGTAGTAAGGAATTAGAGTTCATAAGAATAAGCTATAAGGTTTAAAAAGCTAGACTATAGCTACAGCAAGGATAAACCTGGACACATGCTAAGTGAAAGAGCCAAACAAAAGCCCACATAATGTATGACTCTAATTTCTGTGAAATTTCCAGAAGAGGAATTGTATAGAGGTAGAAATGTTTGCTAATGTTTGCCAAGGACTTCAAGGAGAGGGGCATTAGTAATGCCTGCTTATTGTGTATGTTTCTTTTCAGGGTGACCAAAATATTCTGCAAAGAGATAGTGCTGATGGTGGCATAAGCCTGTGAATGTACTAAGAGCCACTGAATTGTATACTTTAAAATGGTTATAATGGCAAATTTTATGTTATCTGGATTTTATCTCAACTTGAAATCCACCAAACTAGCCTATAAAAGCATGGAAAGTGATCATAGCAATGGGTTAGGAAGGATTTTCTATTTCAATGGAAGAGTCTTGAGCATGTTATGCCTAGAGGGAAAGACATGATGAGGAGGAACAAGTTAAATATGTGGAGTTAAGGGTAATGTTTGGTGCTCTGTTCTGACTTAATGAGAATATTTAGAATGCAGAGCATAAATCATAGATTAAATTTGGACTGAGGTGGAAGACACTTTTCCACCAGGAAAGAAGAGAATGAATCCTGGAGCCAAACAGTTGGTAGGAAAATCACAGTGTGTTGAGAAATATCCTTGCTTTTCTCTAACACAATTAAATAAATGGGCTTTGGAGTAATCATTTTTGATTCATAGAATGTTAGGATACCTTGGAGCAAATTATAGTCAACTCCTTATTAACTATGAAGATTAAGTAACTTGCCCCAAATCGTGGATTTCCTTTCATACCCTAAGTACTTTTTCCACTTAATTTTAAGCAACAGTATCATGTGGAAGAAGGAGAACATTGGAACTGGTTGGAAATGTGTTTGATCCCCAGTTCCATTATGTACCAGCTGTGATCTCTTGGTCAAGTCACTTAACCTCTTGAGTTTTATTTCTACATGTATAAAATTGGGGAAATAATACCTACTTTTCAGTTTCTATGGCTCCTACCCCAATAAAAAGCACATCACAAAAACTCTTCTCCCACTTTTTCTCCTGCCCTCCAACCTCACTTTCTAGTTCCTTCCCAATTATGGCATGGTTGAAATTTCTGGAAATCTGGCAATTGATAAAGAAGGCATTACTTTGTTTTTAAGTAACATACTTTTATGCCTAAATTATAAAAGAGAAAGTAACACAACTCAGATTATCTGTAGAGCCCCAGGAATGTAGTAGCAGAGGGGAAAAAAGTAAGCATGATGACAGCTGATCTAACAAAATTAAACATGGTCAACAAATCAAAGAGGCGAGAAACTAAAAAGCAGTTTTCTATGTGTAAAGCATCTGGAAAGCACAGTATGACACAGGGTGATCCTCTGAGAGGCATAAAGCCCCTTATCAGCAAGAGGGCATGTGATGACCATCCCCAGAGATGGGAGTTGGTTTCCGGGATGCACAGAACTTAAGAGTGCAAGGGGTGACAACAGAGAGCAGCTGTTCAAAGAACACCATAGTCCCTCACCTGAACCACAAAGTGCTGTTACAAAGGAGGTGCTGCTGTGACAAGTGCCTTCTCTTGTGACATTTGTTGGCAGAGCCACCAAGGAGCCATCAGCTTAGAATACCAATGCATCAAAGAGATCCACCAAATCAACAGTCCAGTTCACACAAACTGCTATATCTGTGAGACACACAGAAAAACCAGAGTGTAGAAATGACAACCAAAGAAGAAAAGGGAGTAATAATACAGTCAGGATTGAGAAGACCTTTATAATGAATGCGTTCATTTGTCATGTGTAAATTATGATTTTTGTATATTAAATATCATAAATGCATTAAAAGAACTTTTAATATAAAGGAAACATCCTTTGCTACTATGAACTACTAACTTTAAGAAATCATTTTTTTCTTCATTTTGAATTGATATGTCTAATTTGTTACTAGGGTTAGTTGCTATAACAAAGTCCACATCTCTGTTCTTGTTGTTGTTGTTGTTGTTAGGTGCTGTTGAGTAGGGTTTAACTCATAGTGACCCTATGTACAACAGAACAAATCACTTCTTGACACTGTTCCATGCCCAGCACTGTTAGTGCTTCTCTCCTGTTCATAGGGTTTTCAATACATGATTGTTTCAGGATTGTTTTGGGAGTGGATTGCCAGGTCCTGCTCCTGGTTTTGGCACTGGGGATAGAACTCAGGGCCTCAGAGAGTACAGAGCATCACTCTACCAACTAAGCTAAATCCCAGCCCTCCACATCTCTGGAGCTTGCAAAAAAGTATTCAAATTTGACTGAGAAAAAGCTCAAGTTTTGTGTTCAGATTACATATCAGATAAAAGTTGAGTGTGGCTCTGCTTCTCAAAACTTCTAGGATCTGAGCTGAAAGAACAGTCACCATCTGGGACATATATATTTCTTAGCAGAGAAAGTAAAAGAACAATGACAGAACAATATGATGGTCCTTACAGGTTCTGCACACAATGGGAGCTCATCATGCCCATTCGTGTTTCGTGGCCAAGGCAAATCATCCAACCAAACTTGTGTCAGTAGGTCAGGGAGAAAGAATTGGTTTTCAGGGAGGGGTAGACAAATAATTGAGATCAACATTAAAATCTTTCATAATTTATATATATGACCTTGTTAAACTTTTAAAATGTACAAGCACAGGTGAGGTTAGGTTGACTTCTCTGAGAAAACTAAACACAATGTAACAAGACCCTTCCACCTCACAAGACTATCTCAGGGTAGACCTGGATGGAGGGTCTAAATAATTATGACTAATTCAATGATAATTCTTTCAGAAAGTTGCAAGAATGATAAGGATGTTCAAAGGCAGGAGGAGTATTTTGGGAAGGAATTAATGGTGATGTAACTTTTACTAAAATAATGTTTTAATTTAAATATTAACCATATTTTTATGACCCCTCATGTACTATTTGACTAGACAGCTGTCTTTACATAAGGGACAAAACCTAATCTCATGTTAACAAGATCCAAAGAAAAATATTGTTTCATATAACTTAAAAATCTCATGGAAGGTATAACTTTAGGTCTGACTCGATCCAAAGGTTCAAAAATACCTTTGTGATGCTGACCTTTGGGTTTTCTACACTTTGACACTGCTCTCCTGCCTATTCCTTCCATTCTTACATGTACGGCCCACCTTTATCCTTTTCTATGTTGAAAGCGGACCCTATTAGTTTTACATCCTACCAATCCAGCAACTACAGTGAAAAGAGATCATCTTTCTAATAGTTCTGGCAAAACCTCCAAGGAAGATTTTGTCTGGTTCACTTCAAGTTGTGTCTCCACCTCTGAAACCAAGAAAGAGAGTATTCTGAGGCCAGGGTTTGATCACTGGTCCGTCTATTGTATTTGCAGGGGTGGGTATGGGGGTCACCTGACTTCGTAGACTGAAAAGGATTGTTGTAGAGTTTACCAAAGAGATGCTGTGCATAAAACAAAGAAATAAACAAGAGAAGTACATCTAAAACCTACCTGTGGATTTTCTGGGGTGGGTTATGTCTTACCCTATTTGTCACATATCAATATATCATTTGTTGCTTTCATTCTCTCTCTCCAAAATGAGCCCATCCTGTACCACCAGCTCCTAACAAATTGAAGAACAAACTCTCAGCCAATTCTATAACTGGCCAAATTCTATAGCCTTATTTCCAGTTTTCCATAGTTCAAAAGGAAATCAGTGGAGACATCAACTTCATATTGTTACAGTTATTGAATTTGATGCTAAATGTTCCCCCATATTCTCATCCCTACATGATGAGACTACAGTAACTTTATTTAGCATAACTTCATTCCCATATGAACTGGAGAGACTGTAAATTGCTTATCTAAGTTTTTCTTTCTTGCTAATACCTTCAATTATTTATCCAGTCCTAGGTGTAATAAACTATTATAATTTATTCTCACGGACATAAAATAAAGTACTTCTCAGTGATTCTTGTTTGAGGTCATTTTTTAGTAAAAAAAGGTTGCTTACCTATGCAGAGTGAGAATAAGGCTATCAGAATGACTTAAGACAGATAAATTTGCCAACCACACTGCCAGGAGCATTTTTGCAACAAATGGGACAATGAGATTCCACCATTCTATTTGTCCCTGACAAATTTCTCAGTTGAGGACTATAAATGACTTTGGCCTTCACTCTCTTCCAAATAGTCAGTCTTCTTTAATTTCTCATGTCTGTAGCAAATCTTCCATTTTGAAGGAAAGTCACTCAGCTCGTCTTTGAGTCTTAATGTCTATTCATATCAGCATTGATTATCCTTTCCTCTCAGAGGTTCTTAAAGTTAAATCAGAAATTGAAGTTTATCAAAACTAGGCAGGTGTCGCCTGCCTCAAGACTTGAATGTACTTAAAATTCATCCTTGAAGTGTTATACAACTATGTTTTTTTATAGCACTAAGTACTTTTTTTAAAGTTTCTAATTTGATGTCTTGGGTGTTTTCTTCTTGTTTTTCCTTTCAAGGGCATACTGCAAGTAGAAAACTTTCTGGAAAAGTGACAAAGATATTGCCACTCTAATTTGCCCATGAAATAAAGTTTCCATGCAGGACAACTCTTAGGTACCTAAGGTCTTTGTGTTCCTTTTATTGTTTTTGAAGTATATTCTAATATTGCATAGTCATTAGGTGGTGCCTTCAAACTGGTCTGATTTATCAAGAATTTTCACAAACAACTATTTCATGCCTTCATGTTAATGTCTGGCTGTTTCCATGTTTTGTGTTTGTTTTCCCTCTTTTACATTTCTTTAACTTTAAAGTTCTCTCTACTGGAAAATATTCTGCTAATACTTTCTCCTCCTACTGTCAATTCATGGAATATTACAGACATTAAATTATAAAGGTCAGCTAAACACATTCCTGCTCCCCGTACTTTACTGTAATTATAATATTTGATTTTGTATTCTTGAGCTGCCCTTCAAAATCTATTTAGTTCCTTAACTTCATCATGTCTTCCTTTTGCTTCAGCTGCTCCAAGTTCAAGGGCAAGTTTCAGAGTCTCTTTTGACATGTAATTTGGTCTTTTCTTTCTTTCCTGTCTTTTTAATAACACTTTGATTTGTTCATGAATGATGTCTTTGATGTCATACCACAACTCATCTGGTCTTCTATCATTAGTGTCTAATGCATCGAATCTGTTCCTCAGATGGTCTCTGGACTTAGCTGGTGTATACTCAATATCATACCTTGGATCTAGTACACTTCTTTTCATTTCATCAGTTTCAGTTTGAACCTGCATATGAGCAGTTGATAATTTCATCCACAATCAACACCTGGTCTTATTCTGACTTGTGCAAAGACCTGGAGATAAAAAGCCCACAGGGAAGAACACACCCTATTTTTCTCAAGCGTAAAGAATTGAAAAAAAATTCAAGCCTTGAGTGACAACAGTGAAGGATTCTATGGGAAAAATGTTAAAAGACACAAGAACCATTAAAAGAAGATGGGAGGAATACAGAGAGTCATTAAATCAAAAAGAATTGGTGGGTGGTCAACCATTTCAAGAGGTTATGAATGATCAGGAACCAATGATACTGAAGGAAAAGATGGAAGCTGCCTTGAAGGCATTGGTGAAAAAAGGCTCCAGGAATTGATGGAAGACCAATTGAGAGGTTTTGACCAATAGATGCAGCACTGGAGGTGCTCACTTGTTTATGCGAAGAGATTTGGAAAACAGCTTCCTGTCCAATGACTGGAAGAGATCCATATTTATGCCTACTCCCAAGAAAGAGGATCCAACAAAATATGGAAACTATCAAGTGATATCATTAATATCTCATTCAAGTAATTTTTTTTTTGTTAAAGATCATTCAAAAGTGACTACAGTAGTACATAGACTGGGAACATCCACAAGGTCAAGCTGGATTCAGAAGAGGGTATCAAAGCAGAGATATCATTGCTGATGTCAGATGGATATTAGCTGAGAGGAGATAATACCAAAAATATGTCTATCTATGTTTTACTAACTATGCAAAGGTATGTGACTCTATGGACCACAACAAATTATGGGTAACATTGCAAAGAATGGGAATAACAGAGCACTTAATTATATTCATGAGGAATCTGTACATGGGCTAGGAAGTAGTTGTTTAAACAGAACAAGGAAACACTGCCTTGTTTAAAGTCAGGAAAGGAGTGTGTCAGGGCTGTATCCTTTCACCACACCTCTTCACCTCTTCACCATACCTCTCTATGCTGAGCAAATAATCTGAGAAGCTGGACTTTATAAAGAACGTGGAATCAAAACAGGAGGAAGACTCATTAACAATCTGCAGATGACACACCCTTTCTAGCTAAAAATGAAGAGGATTTGAAACATTTACTGGTGAAGATCAAATAACACAGCCTTCAGTATGTATTATAGTCAACATCAAAATAAAAATCCTCACAATTTGGACAGTATGCAACTTCATGATAAATGGAGAAAAGATTGAGGTTTTGTAAGTTTTTGCTTTGCTTGGTTCTACAATGAACATCCGTGGAAGCAGCATTCAAGAAAGGAAGAGATACATTACATTGGGAAAAACTATTGCAAAACACCTCTTTAAAGTGTTGAAAAGTAAAGATGTCACATTGAAGACAAAAGTGCGCCTAACTCGTGCCATGGTATTTTCAGTCACATCATATGTTTGTCAAAGATGGACATTGAATAATGGAGACAGGATAAGAATTGATGCTTTTGAATTATGGTGCTGGAAATGAGTATTGAATATACCATGCACTTCTAAAAGAACCAACAGATGTATCCTAGAGGAAGTACAACCAGAGTGCCCCTTGGAAGTAAGGATGGCTAGACTACATCTTATGTATTTTGGACATGTTGTGAGGAAAGACCAATCTCTGGAGAAGACATCATGTTTAGGAGAGTGGCAGTCAACAAGGAAAACCTTCAACTAGGTGGATTGACACAGTGGCAGCAACAACGAGGTTAAACATCAAAAAGATTATGTGCATGTCACAATGTCAGGCAGTGTTTTGTCTGTTATATATAGGGTTGCTATGAGTCAGACCCAACTCGATGGCACCTAACAACAACAGCAACATACTTTGATGACCCCTTACTGATGCCTTTATATTCATCATGTGGCCTTTTCCACTGCTGAGCTAGTCACAACTCTGAGGGCCTGCTCCAATAACATTTGTTTCATTTATTTCCCTTAGACGACTATGACCATCTTGGTAGTAGGGATTATGTTTTCTCATCTTTGCTCCACCTGGAATGCCAGAGAAACGTTTCAGGAAAAATTTCTTCACTGGAATGATTTTCATTTTCTGTTACTTGCCAAGGTAATCAATCAGGGAACCCACCTAAGATAGTGGATTATTTGCCCACTACTACCACTTGGGAACCACTATGAGAGAGCATCACTAGCCCACTCACCAGTCTAGTGGTGAAATCTTTCATCCAATCACTTAGTCTCTTTCTATTTTGGTTTCCTTACCTATAAAATGAAAACCAGTATATTTCCAACAACATATTTCCATCTTCTACTGCACAGGGCTATTGTGAATATCAAATAAATTATCTCTGCACAGATACTTGTTCAGTTCAAAACCTGATGACCATTTTTCCTTAAAGGAATGTCAGCCCCTAAAACATTTACACTCAAACTATACCATTGCATGCATAAGGATATATCCTTGAAAAGAAACATAACCTCTTTTTGAAATCCTCATGACTACTCTCAAAACATGTAAAATACAGGAAACAATAGTTCAAAAAAGCCAGTAAATCAGTTTGTGTATTTTTTGAACAGAATATCCTACATATTTGGAAAGAAAGATGAACTAGAAGAGATGTTAAGCTTATAAAAGAAACACCTTCTTCTCCACAGGCTGGTTTTAAAGTTAGTCAAGATACCAGGCATTCTCTTCCAGATCGTGACATCTGTGTGCTGCACTGTGTTATTTTACAAATATTGGGTATACTCAGGTCTCCATACCTGTCAATCTACAAAAGCACCAGCTTTCAGAGCATTGATAGACCCCTTAATTAATTTGCTATTTCTAAGAACATGTCCACAGCTCTTCTTCATCTGCCTTGGGGCTTGATTTTACTAGTACAGAGCAAAGATGTTCTTAACTACAGTACCTGATTTCCCAAAGGGAGCACAGACTGAAGAGAAATCTTATGTAGTTGTACACTATTGTTTGAAATTGTAACTGACTGACTAAATGTTCAACAATTGAGTAATGATTCTTTAAATTAAACAAAAACTATAATTTCACCAATCATTTACTCTAAAAATGCACTTCTTTCAGGTTCTCCTCTCACCGGAAACTTTGTCCTCAGTAATGTAAATGGTGGTAATAACATCTAAGAATACTCATGTTATGCCCCCTAGATAATTATTATTTGTTGTTAGATGCCCACTCATAGCAACCCTACGGACAATAGGCGAAACACTATTGTCAGTGCTTTTCTGCTATTCATAGGGTTTTTGATGGCTGATTGCTATTTGGGAGTAGGTTGTCAGGTCCTCCTCCCAACCCTACAGCACCTGGTATTCCCAGGGGGTCTCCTATCTGAGCACTAACTAGGCCTGACCCTGCTTAGCTTACAAGATCTGATGGGATGGGATGACACAGTGGTACAGCTGAAGGCATTAACAAGGAAGAGAGGTACATGTTTTTCATGTACCTTAGTATGTATATGTGTTGGTAGACTTGATTACTTTTTTTTTTAACCAGTGGCAGATCAAGGAGAAAAAGGAAAATCTTCCACTAGATGGACTGACACAGTGTCTGCAACAATGGACTTAAACACAAATAAGATCGTATGCCTGGCACAGAATCCAAGAGTATTTCCATCTGCTATACATAGAGTCGTTATGAGTTGGACTCAACTCTACAGCACCTAACAACAAACAATAACAAGTATACAACGCCTGCAGCTGTAGCACTGTGGTGACTGATCCCATCACAACTCAGAAGCTAAGCAGTCAGGCCTGGTTATTACTTGGATGGGAGACTGCCTGGGAACACCAGGTACTGTAGCCTTGGGAGGAGGACTAGGCAACCCACTCCCAAAAATCAATCTGCCATTGAAAACCCTATGAACAGCAGAGAAGCACTGACAATAATGTTTCACCTGTTGTACGAGGGTCGCTATGAGGAGGACACTGACTTGATGGTACCTAACAACAACAAGTATACATACCAAAAGACCATATTTATGTGACAGGAAATAATGGTCTCTTCCACCACTAAGGTGAAATGCAGATTTCCATACTTCAAAAGGTTGAATAAGCTGGTAGTTAAGAATCCCAGCTATTTAAATTTAGAGCATTGGAAGAGGTCCAGTCCAAGAATAGTCTTTGGCTATAGGCCTATAACATTTGTTTTCAATAGTGTATTGGAAAGGGAAAAAAATCATTTTAAGCCCTTGCCTTTCCTCATATTGTTCTTCTGTGGTGGATGAATTGATGTTGATAGTGGTGTTGAACTCCAAGTCATCACTTCCTTACATGTTCGATTTCAATTTTATTATGCCAGTTTGAAGGAGCTTTCTGTTTGCAAACATTTATACTGAAATCACACTTTCCTCCTCTGAATTCAACTGCTTTCTCCTTGGCTTCACCTAATTTTTGTAACCTCAGTTTTGAGCCATCATCCTTCTTGAAACATGGCAAGTTCATGGTTATTAATACCCATGGATGTGGTAGAACATTTCTTTGACAATTTTCCAGTTTACTCACTGACCTCTATTCATCCCGTTCACACTTTAACTCAGGATATACCCTGCTGTCCATCCCTAACCCCAATTTCCAAGCTGCCATTTCTGCAAATCAACTCTCATTATCAGTATTCTTCCAAAGTGCATCAGATCACTTAGAGTGGTGATTTAAATGCCTGTTTATGGACCCCGTCCCAGATCTAAAGAATCGGAACCTCTGAGAGTCAAACCTGGGGATTTCTATTTATAACAAACTCTTCCCAAAAGATTCTGAAGTTTGAGAATTATTACTCTTCAGTGTTCTGTCAGCTTTTTACATTGATGGCAATTTCATAACTTCTGTTAGGACTATAGCATGTGTTTAAGAGTTAAGATTGTGCTATAAGTTAAGATGTTATCACAGATAAAACCCAAAATCCTTGTAGCTTGACATGATAAGGAGAAATGCTCTGCTCAAGACAATCATTATATGACTGATCCTAACAGAGACTCTGCCTACCTCAGTACCAACTTCCTGGGTCACCCTCGGTATGAAAGTACAGGCAGTCAACATAAGAATTCAAAATGGAGGATCAGTTAGAAGATGTTTGTAGGTCTGGCCATAAGTCTACTTGCAACTGGCAGCAATCATTTCTGCCCACATTCTCATGGAAAAAACTTGGGACTCCACTTAGAAGACTCAGAAGTTCTGGGAAATGTAGGGTCTGGGAAGATGCTTCCCAGCAACCACTGTACACTAGGGAAGTGATAAAAAACACTTTAATGGATTCCTGCATCTATGCCATTATATGTGTATCCAATCTGCATGTGATTCCACTCCATATCTGATTTTCAGCCCTCTAAACCTATTGAAAGGGTCCAGATTAGATTAAAAAATATAGTATATTTGCCACTACATTGTGTGTATACACATATATGCTATATATATATGTGTGTGTGTATATATATGTATATATATGTGTGTGTGTGTGCATGTGTGTATAAATATGTATGTGTGTATGTATGTGTGTGTGTGTAACAAAATCCAGGCACAGATATATTGTTCATGAATGCAAGCCACTGCTTTATGTTCATTTGACCTCTAAGAAAACAGTCGGCCTTTCAGGCTAAGACAAATTAATGAATGTGTGGTCAAGTCAGCATAAAGATTATTTATAGTCATTTAATAAATATTCATTATGCAACTACTAAATGTCAGAAATTCTTCTCAGCACTGAAGACACAATAATGTACAAACCAATAATAAAGTTTTAAAAAGTAGAGTGGGGAGTAGTTCCATGTAGAGCACTTGCCTAGCATGCATGGAGCTCTGGGTCCATTTCCTAGCATAGTAAAAAATAGATAGAGGATAGATGATAGATAGATAGATAGATAGATAGATAGATAGATAGATAGAGATAGATAGATAGATAGATGTTGGTAGGTGCCATGGAGTTGAGTCCAACTCATAAGTGACACCAATTGTTTTGGGACTGCTTTGGGTGTGAATTGCCACATTCTTCTCTTGTGGATGATAGATAGAATAGACAATAGATGATAGATAAATGGATGGATAAATAGATAGTGAAAAACATCCAAGGGTAGGAAGGCAAGTGAGGTTATAAAAGTGTCGGAGGCTATTATTGTACATAGGATGATTCGGAAAGGTCTTTCTTAGCACCAGGCAGAAGTAAAAGGAAAGTGTGATGCTCTGAAGGAAGACTGTAGTTTAGATGTAAAACCTCTAACATATGCATATATCAGAAAGTTCTCACACATAATTCTGAATAACTTTTTCACCAAGATGGTATCATCTTTCTTGGAAAAAGCAGCAACTACATACTTTCATTTGTCTGCTTCAATACAATTTTCGGGTGGGAATTGTGTTCTACTGAAAAGTAATGAAAGCATAAAAAGTAGGAGTTTAACAAAGTAGTTTTTTTTTTTCTTTCTTTTATAGAAATAAAAGTCAAGGAGCAAATCTTGCAGGGGCTATATATCACCAGGGTTGGGGCCTCCTACCTTTTTGCTTTGCTATTCTTAGTACATGGATTCCATCTCCACATTTACCTCATGGTTACTACATGATCACTGGAGCTCTAACCATTTCATATGCATTCCAGAAAGGAAAGAAAGGCACATAGGTCCTTCTCATATAAGTCTGTTTTTCAGCTCCCTATTCCCACTGCCACATTCTGAGAAGCTTCTTTGCAAATCTCACATAACAGTTTTATTTTCCTGCCATTAGTCAGTGGTGTCATGTGGCCCATTTATCCGTGAAGGAGGATAGGGAAGTATACTTTTATCTGGATACATCATTGTGTTCCACAAGATCAGAGTTCATTTAATAAAAAGCAAGGAAATTACTAAACTTCATGAGTACATGGGGAAAATAGGAGAATATAACCCATAAATGCATACAAGTTTTACTACATATTAATCAAAAGGTTCCATAAACTTTGTAAGTTGATGAAAGTGTAACCAGAAGTTATGTAATAGTTGCACAATGGATAAAGCAAATGCTCTATCACTCTGTAATGTATGTACAACATTCATCAATAAAGGGAAAAAGAAAAAAAGGAAGCAAGGAGAGAATGTATGCTAAGTAGTCCAATAATCCTAGGTCATACATACATCAATTATTGTTGTGTTGTTAGGTGCCGTTGAGTCGGTATCCAACTCATAGCGACCCTCTGTACAACAGGGGAAACACTATTGTCAGTGCTTCTCTGCTGTTCATAGGGTTTTCAATGGCAGATTGATTTTTGGGAGGGGGTTGCCAGGTCCTTCTCCCAAGCCTACAGCTTCTGGTGTTCATAGGCGGTCTGCCATCCAGGTACTAACCACGCCCGACCCTGCTTAGCTTCCGAGATCTGACGGGATCGGATGCCACAGGGCTACAGCTGCAGGCACATCAATTATTAAGAGGTGTAAATAAATGATTATCCTCCATTATATAACCAAACAAGTCTAAAACCCTTATATTGCTGTTAATTATTTGTCCTTCCTGTGTCTTATAATACTTTTCTCATTATCTTCACCACTCACTCCCCTCTTTGCTTTGAGTCTTCACATATCTCATAATTTGCAAACTCATCAAGTTATAATCCCTGGGGAGGCCTATAAATAGCATCTTGATTCCTTGAATTGAGAACTAAAATCACACAGTAGCATATGGAAGCCAACATCATTTTGGTTACTTATAAAGACTAAGTTGGAGGGTACGATTTCATGTTTGCTAGTCAGTAACTAGTGCTAAACCCCCGAATTATGGAAATTTACCTGCAGGCAATCCTAGACTCTTCCTGTAGATAAAGCTCACTCTCAAGAGGCAGACATGCTCAGTTATTTTTCAAGAATTTAAAAAATAACATGAACCAGTCCACCTACCCTATACCAGAGTGTTCCTCTGTCACTACCACCTGGAAAGAAACCTGAGGTATGGGAAAGAAGTGCCCTCCCTGACTCCAGCAATGTCTGTTAAACTGGTGGCAGCAGGGAACAATGCCTCCCAGAATGTATGTCCTTATGTAAATCCTCCCTATTGGAACTGCTTCAACAAAAAGAATGGCCAACCTTAGGTCTGAGGCTAAAAGGGGCACTTGCCGCTTCTGTTGCTCTCTTGGGCCTCTATACCATTATGTAAGAGTGTGGCCACCCTCCTGGAGAAGCCACCTGGAGAGTCCACATCCAGAGGGAGAAGGCCTGAGATGATAGAGAGAAAAAAAGAAGTCCACCTGTTCCGTTCCGGATTCCAGGGAAGGCCAGCTCCCCTGCTGACTTGTAGCCACCTACGTGCCCACCAGCAAGGTGAGAATTGACCAGCTACATTGGCCCAAATGGCAAGATTGTGAACAAACATGAAACTTCCTAGTTGTTTTGGATTGGTATGTTTTGAATTCATTTTTTACAGAACAATCAATAACCCCAAACAATCAAATACTGTTATTTCTTTTTCTATAGCATTTTTCATGATTTTTTTTCATTCTTATCCAATCTTGTTGTTGTTGTTGTTGTTGTTAGGTGCCGTCAAGTCGGTATCCGACTCATAGAGACCCTCATAGGGTTTTCAATGGCTGATTATTTCGGGATTGCTTTGGGAGTGGATTGCCAGGTCCTTCTCCCATTTTTGCGGTGCTGGGAATTGAACTTGGGACCTCAGAGACTGCAGCGCAGCGCTCTACCCACTGAGCTAAATCCCAGCCCGCTATCCAATCTTACCTTCAGTGAATTTTACCACTGAATTTGAAATATTGGCAAATTCTCAATAAATGTGTAGCTATTATTATGTAAGTCACTATGTTAATGGTGAGTGTAAGAGTAAGGGTAAATATTCAGAGTGATAGTCATTATTGAACATTGTTTCCTGCTCATTGCCTTGTCAAAATTCTGAAATAATGCCTACTCTTCTTTCAGAAGGATCTGCCATGGTCATTTTTATGCTCTTCGATCAATTGCAATCCCTCCTCTATGTTGTGCAACACCAAGTCCTTTTTACTTCTTTGCTTACTCTTTGAGGTTCCTAAGAGTATCATTCATGCTTCAGATCAAGAATTTCCTTCTTTGCTACCTTATATTTTTTCCATTCTTCTTTGTGCCTTTCATTCTCCTACTTCCAATATGCAGCTTCATCAGATTCTTAACACCAGGCTCGAATATTTAGTATTCATTTAACTGTAGGATTTGATAAATTTGCTTTTGTATGTAGCTGTGGTGGGCCTTTGTTACTATGTGTCACTTAAATAGGAGGGAGATGCTTGAGCAAAGATAAGACCCATTATCTTCCCCACTTTTGCATTTGCTAGTATTGAGAAAGCAGTGGAAAGCTGGCTGCCTTCATATCTAAGCAACTAGCTCCAGATATAAGAACCTGCAAATTACCTTTATTTGTAGCTGCATCCCCTGAATTCCAGCATGAGTTTTGATTTGCATCTTTTCATGGTTGTTGTTTTTGTTAGGTGCCGTCGGGTATATCCGACTCATAGTGATCCTCTGTACAACAGGGGAAACACTATTGTCAGGGCTTCTCTGCTGTTCATAGGGTTTTCAATGGCAGATTGATTTTTGGGAGGGGGTTGCCAGGTCCTTCTCCCAAGCCTACAGAACCTGGTGTTCCCAGGCGGTCTCCCATCCAGGTACTAACCAGGCCCGACCCTGCTTAGCTTCCGAGATCTGAGGGGATGGGATTCCACAGGGCTATGGCTGCAGGCATCTTTTCGTGGTAGAAAAACGATATGTTTAGAATCTAAATTTTCAGAGTATTAGGTGCCAGTTTCATAAGTTAATTAGTCCTGGATTCATTCTGTGCTGAGTTAAACAGAAAACAAGTATAGTGCCTAAGGCCTAAAATATGTTCAGGAGTCCAATAAAATGTCTTGATTTTTTAAAATCAGAAATAAAAAATAAGCTTATGTCAAAGAAAATGTTTTAATATATAATAGTAATACATTCATCTTGACACCAATGTAGTAATAAAATATAATTGTTAAGATTTTTTATGGAGAAAATGACCCATGAAGGCAAAAGTGCCTACAGCCCATGAAAAGTCACAGTGTGGTCTGAGATATATTACACTGTTGTTGTTAGGTGCCGACCAGTCATGTCCGACTCACAGCAACCGTCAAAGGGTTTTCAATGGCAGATTGTTTCCGGATTGTCTTGGGAGTGGGTTGCCACATCCTTCTCCCATTTTTGCCATGCTGGGAATCGAACTCAGGACCTCTGCTAAAGATTTAGCTCAGTTGGTAGAGCGCCGCTTTGCAGTCTCTGAGGTCCTGAGTTCGATTCCCAGCACGGCAAAAATGGGAGAAGGACCTGGCAATCCACTCCCAAGGCAATCCCGAAACAGTCAGCCATTGAAAACCCTATGAGGGTCGCTATGAGTTGGATACCGATTCAACAGCACCTAGCAAAAACAACTAAAACAACAACAACAACAACAATAACAACAACAAAAAAAAAAACTTTCCCCAAGAGGAATATTACACTACTTGTTCTCAAAATTTAGAAAGCATTAGAATTTCATGGGATGCTGTTCCATAACCCAGACTCTCATCCACAATTGTAATGTTGTATAACCAGGGCTAGAAGAAATCTCAGAAACCTGCACACTTAATGAGAAATTTAGGTAATTCTAATATACACTGAATTGTTGTTAAGTGCCATCAAGTTGGTGTCAGACTCGTAGCCACCCTATAATATAACAGGTGAAACACTATTGTCAGTGCTTCTCTCCTATTCATAAGGCTTTCAATGGCTGATTGTTTTTTGGGAATGGGTTGCCAGGTCCTTCTCCCAAGCCTACAGCACCTGGTGTTCCCAGGTAGTCACCTGTTCAAGTACTAACCAGGCCCAACCCTGCTTCGCTTCAGAGATCTGATGAGATTGGACAACGCAGTAGTATGGCTGCAAGGCTACACTGAATTTTTGCTGTTGTTAGGTGCTGTAGAGTCAGAATCCAACCCACAGCGACCCTACATACGACAGGCGAAACACTATTGTCAGTGCTTCTCTACTGTTCATAGGGTTTTCAATGGGGGGTTGATTTTGGGGAGTGTGTTGCCGGGTCCTAGAAGTAAAACCGAAGGTTTTTGCCCCTGTCCAGCAGGGTTGAGGGATGGGACAAATCCAGTGTGAATATCTTGCTTTTCATGATATCTCTTCTCTCCAAATTGATCTGTTCCCACCTAGCACTAAACTGTTGACTCTGTCCTCAGCACCTCCCTGTCATTCCCTTGAAATTCTCCCATTTGTGGTTAGATTATTGTGCAAGGAAGGAGCACAATCTGTTGACCACAAGAAAACCATGTATAATTGTACCTTGGCAAAACAAGACATATCAGGCTAGCGTTGAGATCAGCTGGAGCCTGTTCATCATAAAAATTGTAACTGGGTTTGCATACAAATGGGACCACTTGGGTAGATGATTAAAATACTATACCAAAAACAAAAGAATGCAGGTTTCAGAATGAAAATATAGAAAGATTCTTCATCTTTCATTCTGAGTAGGCTCAAGCGCTTTCATTTCCCCGAGGGAGAAGGATGTAAAACAGAAAGAGAAAAGAGCAGATAGTTTAGTTGGGATGACTGATGTTGGCACTTGCTCCCTTTGACCCACCCACTCGCTAAAATGAATCAAAGGCCCAGCAGGATTCCACAATGGCTTACTCACCATATATTAAGTATTTAAGGGCTCTGTCTGATTGCTCACTTGTGATAGGGCATGTAACAAGTCCTTTATGCAGCCTGTGTGTCTGATGTTTTGGGGAGCTGAAATTTATTAAGAAGTTCAATCAGATTGCCAGCAAAAGCCAGCTTCCAGCCAAGCTGGTTACACACAAGCTACTAAATCACCCTTTAATTAAGATGAATTGAAAAACCACCAAAGGATTTGTCAGGGGGCAGGGCCTAAACAAAACTAGAAATCTTACTCCATTATAAATAGTAACATCTTCCCTAGAAGAGATCATGACGTGCTCCACAGCATGAACTGGCATTATTGGTTATTCTCTCCAAGTCCTGGGAAGCATAATCCAGTGCTTCATGATTGCAAAGTGCCTCATAACATTCATTATTTTATCTTCACAACAAGCCTGTTGGGCAGCCTGGGGATGTGATTCCCATTTTACACAGGAGGAAACAATCAGAGAGAGATTAAGTAACTCACCCAATGTTCCAGAATGAAAGAGGATAAGCAAGTCCAATTTTGAGCTGTGAATTTCTAGCACATCACTGAGCTCATTGCCTTGCTTGCCTAAAATCCCAAAATAAATTTGACTGGTCTGAACATTTTAAAAACACCATAATTTATTAAATTAAAGATGTCTTGATGGATGTGAAAACTATTTACTATGCACCCCTATCCTCATGGACATGTTCTGTGAAATTTCTCTTCTCAAGGACAGTGTTGATTTAATTGGAAAGAACTGTGTTCTCGTTTCCTATTTTGGCCACCACAGTACCCCCAGCCATATGCACAGTGACCATCTGGAAAAATCCGTTCCTAACTTCCAGGGAGTATTGCATCGGTTCGCCCTGAAACTGTTTACCTACTGGCACTGTTCTTCATTATTAGAAGCAGTGTGATTTCTACTTGGATTTACTTGAGAGTCTGCCTAATAACCAAAACAAACAGTGATACATAAGCCTCTGTGGAAAATCTGCACACAGATTTAGAGACTATTCCCCCAGTACTACCCTATAATTTGTTCCTTTTTTTGCAGTTTTTGTTTTTCATAAAGAGATGTTGAATTCAGCTTTTGTTCATTGTATTCATGACTACAAACCTTGTTTTCTTTTCTTTTCTTTTCTGTTCTTCAGACTAAGAAATACTCAAAGGTATAATCAGGTCCTTCCATAGTATTTAATTAGCCATAATTAAAAGACATCTACACAAGGCATAGTGTTTTCAAAATCTTTTCTTCTGTTACATTGCTAATGAATTAAGTAATTGGTATTGGGAGTTACAATAGAAAATGTCAGTGAGAAAATTCTAACTGTCTTATAAAATTATCCTTTTTTGTAGATCATGTTCTGTCACCATATAAAATTGAATGTCATTTCTAATCATTAACAGAAAAAACAAAAAGCAAAAGCATAAAAATTGTGGGAAAGAAAGGACAGATAAAGGGATAAAGGATATTCTCACAGACTCATATTCTGGTAATTTTTTGTAAATGAATAAATCTCCAAGTTATTATATTAGTTGCTAGAGATTGTTTTTGATCTCCACAACTCTTAAGGATGGTGGGGAAGGTGGTTTGGAGGGGCAGGGCTGTAGCAGGGAGTGTTGGGAAGAAGATGTGCTATTTTTATACATAGCCATCTGACTTTATTGCTTAAGAATATATATGGAAATTTTATACATATGATTATTCTAATAACAATAACAAGGTCTCATGACGGATAGTTTAATAGAGAATTTGGAAAGTATTATCTCATGTTTCCATCTCTAGTCTTTCACAAGGCTGTTTTCTAAATACATTTAATCTTCATCCTTTCACTAAATTAAAAATAGTGACTTTTATTTGGGCAAAAGAAAAAGTAGAGAGCAATCATTGTCACTGTATCAAAAATGATAGATTAATGACATATCTTTAGCATGTAAAAAGCTTTGATAGATCAATAACATAATACAAAAATGCCAATGCAAATAGGGAAAGGGCATGACACACAGAACCACATACAAATAATACTAATGGCTAAAAATCATAAAATAGATCAATTGTACTAAGAATCAAAGAAAGGCAAATCCAAATGAAAACAAACCCTTATCCCTATATCATTACTAAGAATTTCTTAAAATATTAATACCCAGTGTTTGGAAGTGGATATTCTGGCCCATTGCTGCTACGACTACAAATTGATAGGATTTCTGGAAAATGACTTACTGTAAGTATCAAAAACTTTTGATATTATCATATATTTTCACTCAACAATTTAACCTCTAGGGATTTCTTTTCTGAACAAATGTTTAAAGATGAAGGAAAATAGTAAGTTATTTATCATATGAAATATCATAGTAAATTTGTCATATCAAAAAAGCTAGAAATAAGTTGGGCCTGTTGTTGTTGTTGGGTGCCGTCGAGTTGTGTCTGACTCATAGCGACCTTCATAGGGTTTTCAATGGCAGATTGTTTCAGGATTGCCCTGGGAGTGGGTTGCCACATCCTTCTCCCATTTTTGCAGTGCTGGGAATCAAACTCAGGACCTCAGAGACTGCAGAGCGGCGCTCTACCAACTGAGCTAAATCCCAGCCCAAGTTTGGCCTAGTAGATGCTTATAATCCCAGCATTCTGGAGGTTGAGGCAAAAGGATTGACTTGAGTTTGAGGCCAGCCTGTTCGACACAGTAAATTCTAGCAAGACTTTGTCTCAAAACAAACAAAACAAACAAACAAAATAATTAGAAATAATCTAAATACCAATAGCAGTTTAAAATATATATTTATTTGAATATTATATAGCCAACAAAACATTTTGGAAAAATATAAAACAACATAAAGACATGGTACAACATTGTGTGAACCACACAATATACAACTATATTATCCAAAAATTACAAATCTATGTCTAAATGTATAGAAAGAAGAATAGAAATGTATTTAAAAATTAACAAAGGTTATGTCTGAGTGGTTGAAATTACTGGAAGTTGTATCCTCTGATTTTTAAAGTGTTGTAAAAGGAAAATATGCTTTTACAATTATAAAATATAAAATTGATTTTATAAAGCAAGGTCAGGATCAAATGTTTCTTAAAAGCAGCAAATACTGAAGTAGAATCTTTTTTTCCCAGGACCTCGGGTTTGAACAATCACCAAGCTGCACCTGCAGCCTCTTTTTTATTTTTTGTTTTGAGACAGGGCCTTTCTAAATTGGATAGGCTGCCTCTGGCCTTGAGCTCCCAATCCTCTTGCCTCAGCCTCCCAAATAGCTGGGATTCCAGGCGTGTGCTACAGCATCTGGCTCAGAATCATATTTTTAAATTAAAATTATATTTATATATTTAAATATGTGGACTTCTGCCAAAATTAAATGTATTTGAGAATATGGATAACATTTAATCTACCACAATCAAATGTAATTGAAAATATTTGTAACATTTAAACTGTGCATCTGAAGATTTTAATGATTTAATATTCAAACCATAGATACTTTAATTGTTAAGGAATTCTCTAATAAGTTTAAAAAGACAAGTGACATTATCTACCCAACCTCACTGGATAGAGTAATTTCAAATTAAGCTTTATTTGGAGTCCTTAATTCCATATTAGACAATTCAAAAATCCACTAGTTACTGAAATAGAGCAATTGCGTTTATGGAATGATCATAGAAAAAAGGTTAATTATTTAATCATTTCATATATATTACTCCATTTTATTTCCATAATTGTAAGTGGGAATAATGCTCTTCTAATTAGAGATGCAGAGAAAGTTGCTAAAGAAAACTCGATGGCAATGTTCGCGGTCTCTTGGTAAGCTGTGATGGAACAAGGACTTTGACTTTGTACCTCTGATTTTTAGTCCAGGATCAACATGCAGAGTTTGTGCCAATGTACCATGTTAGCACCGTAAAATAATTACTGCTTCTTATCTATATATGTAATTCTATTTTTAAAATGCTCTTAGAAAGTATATATAATGTTTACATCATCTACCTATTTGGTAAATTTGTAGAACAGCATATATTTCTGTTGAACATGAGCCTGAAGTGGGCTCAGATTTCCACTAGATGGCATGTACCCTGCTCTTCTGGCAAGTGACTTTCAAGAGATTTACAGCTACTTACTCATAACATTTTTCTTTAATGTAATTTAAGCAAAATTGTATCATATATTCTCACTATTTAAAACAGTAATTAATGTGAGAACTTAAATGATCACTACTTTTTTCAACTTTCAAATGATATACTTAGTTTAATTTCTTTTTCCAAAACTATAGAAATTATGTTTGGATTCCTCATCCAGTGAGATGAAGATAGTTTTGCTTCCCCTTTCTTCCTTCCGTTCACCGCACCTTTCCCTGCCTACTCTCCACAATGCTATGTTTACTTTTATACTGTCAAGGTCAGTAACATTTACAGTCTGTCAAGCTTTGTCATGGGATGATTCTAAATGATGGAAATGTAAACAAATAATTGACAACATGATTTTCTTTTTAATTATGACCAAATAGTTTATTGGAATCACATTTCTTTTCCCATATAACTAGCATGTGTTTGTTTTAGCCTGGAGTTTCCAATTTATTTTTCCTTTATCTCATAAACTTCTGCAACTTTTCTTATAATATTTTCATGAGTTTTTAAAAAAAAATTAATTTCTAAGGACTCTTTCAAGTTTTCTAATTTTACCTTTTATTTAATATCCTGTTATCTTACTAATCTAAATTTTTTGTTTGTTTTTTGTTTGAAAACCCTTTCAAGAATGTAATCTAAATTTTATTTAGGAAGTTCTAATCCATTCTCTGGAAGAGCTCTATTTTTTCTCAGTATTTTTTCTTTCATTTTTCTTTTCTTCCTTCCTTCAATTGCCTTGCCTTGCCCCACCATTCTCTCTCACTTCTTGGGCTTAGCAGAC
The DNA here is from genome assembly GCA_007922755.1 of Pedetes capensis. NCBI lineage: Eukaryota > Metazoa > Chordata > Mammalia > Rodentia > Pedetidae > Pedetes > Pedetes capensis. Next base: position 36,949 of record VMDO01007052.1, on the reverse strand, counting down.
CACAACCTCCTTGTGCCATTCTGCCATGATTTAGAGGTGAGTTTTGCCACTGTGTGCTGCCATTCCTCAGTGGGACTAAGCTCCATTTGCACCCAGGATTGAGAAAACACCTTTTATGATCTCTTTCTTTCCTAGTTTCATTCCCTCACTCTCCCATTCGCATTACTGGAAATTACTTCTCACATAAACTACATCTACACTAAGTTCTAAAGTGCATATGTACTATGAGTGTGACTGAATATTTAAATAGTAAGCAATTGAGTAAATGTCATGATAAGACTATTTTGTTGGAAGATTCCTACTTAACAATACTCAGATATTTTTGCTCTTGAACACTAAGATTATAACTGTCTTAGGCTACTTCCCAAGACATTGGTGATATACCCCCATGACAGAATTTTTTTCCTATTTCTTTAAAGAAAAAATGTACCACTTTTTGAGCAAAATGTATCTGATATTGATGTTTAAGTTTCCTGGGAGGTAAATGCTTTGACTCCTATATATTACAGATTTAGATGGGATGTTGAGAGTGGGAGATTGATTAGAGTGAATACAGTGGATTTGAAGACAACCATGTCCAATTATCTTCTTTCTCAATGTTTCCTCTGACCTACCTGGTATGTCCTGGAAGTGAATTGTTTGAAGTCTTACATAGCACAGTGACTCCGCTTGGTTATAACCCTATACTGTCTAGTTTCAGCAATAGCTTTCACCTTTCAATCTTTTTGTTTTTTCAGTACTAGGGGTTGAACCCATTCCAGGCAATTGCTCTACAACTGAACATCATCCCAGCCCCCCTTTTTAAATTATTTTATTTAATCTGAGACAGAGTCTCACTAAATTGTGCAGGCTGGTCTTGAATTCATAATCGTCTTGCATTAGCCTCCCTGAGTTGCCAGGATTATAGGTGCATGTCACAGCGACCAGTTGACCTCTCCACCTTAATACTCACTTACTCTCCTCTAAGAGAGATACTGAAATTTTCTACTGACGAGGACTCCTGTCCTTTCATGATTGACATTTATGTATTTTTTATCAATCACTTTATCAATTTAAGGAAAGTTTCTTGAAGGGAAAGGAACAAGTATGATCATACTGCCATATTAAAATGAAAGTTAGCTGTTTTTATATATAAAGTTAATGCCAAAATGTACTTTATATCTTATATAACTATAAACTATTAAAATAAGATCCCATTTGGAATAACCTAATTATAAGATATATAAGATTTTGATGCAGAAGGCACCTGCTCAGTTTTGAGGGCCCTTGCTTTTTAATTAAATTTCTATGATAACCCCTTTTTTATAATTCTATTTTGCCTCTCCTTCTTCAGAATCAGAAAACCATTTGATACTCATTCTGGAAACTTTTGAATCCTAATAAGTCATTAATGAGTTCCAGATATAAACTAAATTGACTATCAGAGATTGTGATAATCAATTATGTTTGGGCTTCTGGACTCTCTATGGCGCAGCTGAAATGTTTAAAATTACAATTTATCCCCATCATTCATTAAGTAGTATGGGTTAAATATTTAATTCATGCATATGTTATCTGGTACTTCCTTTTTGGAGCTTCTGTCATGTCTAAAAATTCACCTAAGAAAAATATTATTTCATGTTCTCCACTTCCCCCATCTTATCCTTCAATGTATCCTTCTAAGTAAAGCAGACAAAGTATTTTGATTCAAAAGTTTTTCTTCTTCCCTATTTAAAATGAAATTTTCTGTAGTCTAAGTTAAATTATTTGGAGCATCCTCTCCAACAATTCTGGAAAGAACTTTTCAATTTAAAGTGAAATATTGAAAGAGAGGTTAATCGTAAACTAGGAACTCACAATCGCAATGTATTGGTTTCACTAGCAGAGATCACAACCCTAGCCATTTAACAATGTACCCACATAATATCCTGTTGTTGTTGTTAGGTGCCCTCGAGTCGGTATCCGACTCATAGCGACCCTCATAGGGTTTTCAATGGCTGACCATTTCGGGATTGCCTTGGGAGTGGATTGCCAGGTCCTTCTCCCATTTTTGCGGTGCTGGGAATTGAACTTGGGTCCTCAGAGACTGCAGCGCAGTGCTCTACCAACTGAGCTAAATCCCAGCCCACGTAATATCCTACCTGGCTCTTATTCATTCCCTGACAAATATTCACTGAATACATAAATGAATCTTTGAAAAGCTCTACTCTTGGCCTTTCTGGTAGGCAGAATAATAACCCTCCAAACCTGTGTTTATGTTACCTTCCATGCAAATGCAATTAAAGTTATGGACATTGAGATGGGAAATTATCTTGGATTGTTCAAGTGTCCCCAATTTTTTAATACTGTAAATTTCTTAAGAGTAAGAAGCCAACAAGCTTTACCATAAGCTCCTCAAGGGCAAGAATTCTATCTTATTAATCTTCTTATTCACCAACACCTTGAACCTATAAATATTTGTTCAAGAGACCAGTAAAAGAAAACTTATTACCATTCAGCTGTGGACTGAATTCTGTCTTTCCAAAATTCATATGTTGAAGCCTTAATGCCCAATGTGACTATGCCTACAGATATTAAAGTTAAATGATGTCATATGGGTGGTCAATAGGACCCAATAGGACTGGGGCCTTATAAGAAGAGGAAGACAGGAAGATTGTCTCTCTTTTTTTCTCTCTCTCTATTCAGTCATCTCAGAACACAGGAGGAAGATAGCCACCTGTAAGCGAGGAAGAGAAATAAATGCCTTGTTTAAACCTCCCAGTCTGCAATATTTTGTTATGGCTGCCTAAGCAGACTAACACATACACTTGGAAAAGATTTCTCGACAAGAAGTATGGAATCTCATGAAACTCTTCAGTATTTAAACTTAAAGGTATAAAGACGTTAAATTCAATGAGGTAATAGATCTGATATTTTTGGGTCATGCTCCCAATAGGTCATGAAGTTAATGATGATTTTTTTGGGTCATGCTTCCAGTAGGTCATGAACTTAATGCTTATTTTTGCCATGAAGTTTTTGAGTCATGCTCCCAAATAGGTCATGAACTTAATGCTTATTTGTGCCATTTTGTCTCTCTTTTTGAAACATGTTACTTAACAACCAACACTCTGTCACCAATGGACTGTCCATTTCACTTGATGTTATTTGATTATGATTTCAGAAAATTCACATGAGGAATTAAAATGAATTTTTTGTTCTACAACATATTTGTTGGGAGGCAACTGTGTTGCTACCTGCTTGAGCAAAAATAGCCAAGAGGTCTTTTTTGAGCCACATTCACTGCACCATCAGGGTACCAATACTATTGTGCTATGCTAAGAATCATTTGAATTTTAAAATGATCACTATCACTTTCTAAAAATTCTTTCATCAGTGTAACAGGTACCTTCTGATGAATAATAAGGTTTGCGCTACAAACCAAAGACCAGGACTATCAAGTCAAAATGTTAAATTCAAGAGTAGTTGTATTAAACTCAAAATCCAAAGATTTCAAACCTAAGAGTCGTCAGAAGTAGTAGTTTCCTCATATAAAAGTGATAGACCACAAAAAGAATGTATAAATATATGTAACTGGAAATAGAATCATTTATGATTTTATATATCAAGGTTGGCATGATGAATTATAGCTAGAAGTAAAATGATCACATAAACTATACTATCTAAGTGATATATGTCTTCAGAAGTTCCTCCTGAAACATTACTCATTTTCAAGGCTAACTTCTTGCAGAATATTCTAAAACTCTGGTGATTTTCAAAGTTAAATACTTGTAGAAGACACTGTAGTAGTAATTCAACTATGTTGTTAAATTGGTTCCTCTATCTTACATCTGGTGAATTCCATGTGTATAGTCACATGTGTTTGCAATGAAAAGGTCATTGGTCTCACAAAATTCTATCATGCAATCTTTAGCATCATTTTTGTCATCAAGGCCATATTTTCCAACTTCTGAGCCTTCTTGGCTTCCAACTTTTGCATTCCTGCTCTCCGATGTGATCACTAGCAGTAATTATCAGTACATCTTGATTACATGTTTGATCTATTTCAGATTGCAAAAGCTAGTAAAAATCTTCCCTATCTTCAATTGTGGCCTTAGTGGTGATTGTGTAAATTTGAATAGCAGTCATATTAACTGGCCTTCCTTGTAGGAGTATGGATATTTTTCTATCACTGACAGCATTGTATTTCAGGGCAGATCTTAGATGCCTTTTTTGATGATGAATGCAACCCCGTTTCTCTTTAAGTTGTCATTTTTGACATAGTAGACCATATGAGTATCTGATTCAAAATGGCCCATGCCAGTCCCTTTTAGCTCATTGATGCCTAGAATGTTGATGTTTATTTGTTCCATTTCCCTTCTGAAGATTTTTAATTTTCCTAGATTCATACTACATACATTCAACACACATTCCAGATATTAATGGATGTTTACAGTTGTTCCGGGCTCGAATTTAGCTCAGTTGGTAAAGCACTGCACTGCAGTCTCTGAGGACCCGAGTTCAATTCCCAGCACCACAAAAATGGGAGAAGGGCCTGGCAATCCACTCCCAAGGCAATCCCGAAACAGGCAGCTATTGAAAACCCTGTGAGGGTTGCTATGAGTCGGATACTGACTGAATAGCACCTAACAACAACAACAACAACAACAGTTGTTCCTTCTCATTTTGAGTTGTGCCATATCAGCAAATGGAGGTCTTTGGAGCTTTATTCTATTCCCATTATTAAGGTAGACTCTATTTTGAGGAGGCAACTCTTCCCCAGTCATCTTTGGAGCATCTTCCAACCCAGGGAGCTAATTTTCTGGTACTATATCTGACAGTGCCTGCAGTCGTAGCCCTGTGGCATCCGATCCCGTCAGATTTCAGAAGCTAAGCAGGGTCAGGCCTGGTTAGTACTTGGATGGGAGACCTCCTGGGAATACCAGGTGCTGTAGGCTTGGGAGAAGGACCCAGCAACCCCCTCCCAAAAATCAATCTGCCATTGAAAACCTATGAATAGCAGAGACGCACTAACAATTGTGTTTCACCTGTTTTACATAGGGTCGCTGTGACTTGGATACCGACTCAATGGCACCTAACAACAACAACATATCTGACAGTGTTTCTCAGCTAGTCACAGGGTTTTCAATGACTAATTGTTTCAGGAATGGATTATCTTTCTCCATAGTCTAAAAGCTCAAGTGAAACCTGTTCACCATGGGTGACCCTACTGGATCTGAAAATACTGGTGACATAGCTTTCAGTATCATAGCAACATGCAAGCCCCCATAGTATGGCAAACTGACATTAGGGAATCCAGCTATAGGGAGTCAGTAATGGCAGAATAGCCATACTTAAAAAGTAAGCCTGCTCCTTGGCCATCAAGCTCAGATGGGTAAAAGGTGATTATAGATTATACAGCTATAAACAACGGAAACCTAACAACCAATCTACTCCTGATGGCAAAATTTTAGAAATAAATGTCACTTTGATCAAATAAGTGACTCTTTTCAAGTCAAGGAGGACCAGTAATGTCTCCCTAGTCATTGATTCTACATGCTACACTTTTTCCTTGACCTTCAAATTCTACCTTGTTTATTTTGAAATTCAATCAATCAGGCCTACCAATGAGGAACATCCAATAACATTATGCAATCCAAGCTAATTTGTTGAGAATTGATTATTGAGTGGTACCTAAGCTGTCAAAATAACAGTCCTGAGTAATGTTTCTAAAGGTAAACAAAATATGATTCATTTTTCCAGTAAGATGGAGAGAGTGTTTATTACTTGACATTAAATCTTCAAGGAATGAATTACATGTGAAAAATTCATAATATGGCAGAGAATAATATTGATGTCCCTCAGAATTATGGAACCAAGTCCAATATGATATCTATCTGTACCTGTTATTCATTAATTTATTAGTTCAAGCACTCAACATATCATTTTATAAGACCTATTCCATGCCAAACAAAACTTGCTACTGCTAATCATATTGTGCCATGTATCTTTTCTTTATGGAATAAAAGATCCTCAAGTTCAGAGAAATTTACAAGTTTAGAACAGAACTCTGTATCTGGTACAAGAACATCATCTTCAACATCCCTAGAAAGTAACCATCCTTCCCCAATTAAAATCTTTCAGAAATCTCTAAAGACAAATTCTAAGAGGTATGAAATCTGCTCTCCGATGTGATCACTAGCAGTCATATGTCATCCTCAGCTCAGTTAGCAACTTGAAAGGATGTCAGATGCCAAAAATGGTCATTAGAGATGACAGCAGAGTGTTAGTAGAGCAAATATTATTGGCTCTGGGTTTTATTTATCAATCAGAAATGATTTATGGTTTAGCCCATATATACATACTTATGCTAATGGCTTCATCTTTATAGTTCTAAATGTATATACCATGTTTGTTTGTATTAGCAGTTGTTACAGTTCATATCAAGAGTTCACTCATTTCTGTAATCATCTACCTAACACTTTAATTTTTGCTTTTCCAGACTTCCCACTAAAGTTTTTTTGTTGTTGTTGTTGTTTTGTTTTGGTTTTTTGCGGTACTGGGGGTTGAACCCAGGGCCTCGTGCCTGCATGCTCTGCAAGTGCTGGACCACTGAGCTGCACCTCAGCCCATTTTTTTTACTTTTTGAGACAGGGTCTCACTAAGTTACACAGACTGCCTCTGGTCTCGAACTTGCTATCCTCCCGCCTCTGCCTCCCGAGCCACTGGGATTACAGGCATGCGCCACCACGCCCGGCCCCCACTAAAGTTTTTTAATGATTATCTCTGTTTAACACCTGACATAGGCAGGAAGCATTTGCATTATGTCAAGTGTAAACTAGAGAAACAGAAAAGCATCAATTTCTGATCTCTGTGTAGTATTTTCTCCCTCTTTTTTGACAACATTTTGTGTAACACAATGAAATATATTTTAATAACAGTATTAATTTTTATAAACATAGTCAAACTCTCTCTTTCTATCCACTTTAGTCTTTTTTAGATATAGTACAGGTACATAATGGAATGATAATGAACATATTTATTTCTACAACTAAATACCATTTTCCACTTGAGAATATGCAGTTGCTAAGGAGCTACATTTTGTCAAGCAGATAGGGTAGTAAGAGGAAATCATTTTGCAATGCTGTGTCATACAGAAACCAGATATTAAGCACCTATAGCACTTTACCCAGAAATCTTTTATTGGGTCAACAGCACACGATCTAGTGATGAGAAAAGGAAGGCTGGATCCTGTAAATACATACACATGTCTGAGCACTGGCAGTTGCTTTTGGTTGGAAATGTGTTATTCCAAAATTGGCATAATCACAGTTTCCACCTCGTTTATGACCAGCATAAAAAATTGCATAAAATATCATGCACAGCTGTAGTCAGAGGGAAGATTCAATTTGGGCTTTGTGCAGACTTGACTTGCTGCCAGTGCAGTTACATACATCATCTAGGCTGCATTTAAAAGGATAAAATACAGTTTTAATTCTTGTGGCAAATTTATTTTTTCAAAGAGAAATAAAAATGTTAAAATAGATCATAAAAAGCATTAAATCCCTCCCCACCCCCCGCCCAGTCCATCTTTTGTTAATATAATGTTAAAGGGTTAGCAAAAGATGGGAAAGCAATAAAATTAAAGGTTAGGATTGCAGCTCTATCTGTCCTCCAAATGAGAAGGTATCTGGAGGGATTGCACACACCTCTTCATTATTTAGACAGCCTCATTGGGAATATTACATGTGAACAACCTCAAAAATCCCTGCTGGCTTCTTTGAGAAATCTCAAAGGCCACAGTCATAGAGAACAGCATGAGCAAGCTACTGAAGAAAGACATTTTCATCTGAAACCCAAAAGCACAATATAGCACACAGTTTTACAAGGAGATTTCTTCATCCCTGCAGAGGACAAGGCTGACATCTAGCATCCCGGGTGCCCCTGCATCACAGCATCATTGAACTCAAGAGCTTTAAAAGGACAGCTGCTCAATTTCACAATTAAGGTCCAAAGAAAACAAGTAAGGAAGCAAAATCCACATGGCTAATTATTGACTGAAGCAGAAGCAGATCTCTATTCTTTGAAATTTGAATACAGTGTTCTTTCTACCTCTTTACACTGCTCCAGGAAGTGGATGGCACCTCTAAGAATGAGTGGAAATGTCCATTGAAGGATATAGGTGAAGACATCTTATTTCTTATCTGGCAGTGTGCAGAATCCAGTTTGCACAGATTCCAGAGTGGATTGTTCTCATATCTTCCTGATTCAAATTCAGTGACTTCACTTTGGTGACTTGAAATTAGCCAAGGTAGGAGTATTTACACCACTGAAATTGGCAAATGCTGCATAGACATTTGTCAGCACAACCCTCCTTTAATTGCACCACCTCTAGGGTTGACTCACCTGTATTACTTGCAATGATGTTCATCTACTAACACTCACCCTCTATCCCACAATTTCCACTATGACCTCTCAGTCCTTCATAGCACAGTTTGCCAAAAGCTGCTTGGAGGCTCCTTCAAGACCAAAAGGGGTTTTGAGAATAACCTGTCTCTGGAAGTTGGGACTACCCTAGGACACCTGGCATCAACAGATTCCAGAGGGAACAGTTTTTACAGTGACTTATAAAAGAAGCTGAGGAAGAAATGTATGTAGAGCTGATTTACTTGCAACCAGATCGGTCTTTCTTATGAACGAGGGGAAAGGAAAATTGTTGTTAAGAGCTTCATAGGTAGGTAGACTTATGTTTCATCCCAGCTCTGAAAACTATGAGCTTGATGACCTTGTCCAAGTTACTGACTTCTCTAAGCCTCACTTTGCTCATATGGAAATGGAAAGAAAAATAGTAACGGCCTCTTAGGATTATTGCAAAGATTTAGTGAGATAGAATACAGTAGATTTTGTCCTCTTTTGCCACCAGAGAATTCTGCTCTGGCAGTTCTCCTCTCTTGCTCTCTTTTTCTCTTACTTTTTCTCTCCTGCATAATCAATTTTTCTGTTCTCAAGGTTTATTCCCTACCACCTCTCAAATGACCTCTGATGATTTTGTCTAGATTTTCACTGATCTCTGAATTGCCAAATTCATTGATCAAATCTTCGCACTCATCTTACTTGCCTTGGCATATGACACAGCTGACTAGCTCCTCCTTCCTAAAGTATCTTCTTCCTTTGGCTTCCAGTACTCCAGACTCTCAAAGCCTCTTTCCTACATATGGACACTGCCAATTCCAGTGGTCTAAGGGCTACCATATATGGTAATATGACAGACAGTTTTAGGGTCATTTAAACTTGGTGAGAAAGGTAGTTATGAGTAGAAAATATACAGTTCAGTGGTTTTCAATGCAAAGCACACATTTGAATCACTTAGGGCATTTTCAGAAGTCATGATGTCCTAGCCATGGCAAGTAAATTATCTCTGTGGGTGAAACCCAGGCCTATATTTTAAGGGTCCTCAAGTGATTTCACGTGCAATCAATGCAGAGAAACTGATTTAGATGGAGAATGAAAAGTGGGTGGATCCACTGAGTAGGAAGCAGTCTATAGAAAAGCTCCATGGAGAAGGCAGCTGATAAATGAATACAAAAGACTAAAAAGTTAATGACACTAGAACAAGGAAAATAAGGAGACTGTAATACTTATATACCAATGATTATAATACAAGCCAGAGTACTCTAAAAGAGATTCAGAGCACACAGAGATGGCTTGGGTTCAGAAGAAAATATATAAAGATGAGAATTAAGACAAGTTAGTACTGTGTATTCATAATATAACTAGAATCAGATTGGTTAGATTTAAACTCCTAAATCACCGTTTTCTTTATCCTAGGGCAAGATGTCTTAATTTCTTCTTCTGTAATGTGTATATAAAGACAAATTTGTCTCAGAAGTTTCTTGGAGGATTAATTCAAGTCATTCATATAAGGCACTTAGGACAGCATTTGGCACATAGTAAGCACACATTAAATGGTGACAATGGTGATGATGTAAATGTTTGGTAAATGTTGGGGAAATTAAGTTGAGAAGTTGACCCTAAGAGTGGGTTTTCGATTTAGGAGAACCAGGACAGATGCTAAGCTAGTTTTCCTTCCTCCAATGAGAACTAGCACAAGCAACACTGTGAATTGTGTAAATCTGTCTCTGACTGGTGTACTGGTTCTGTCTGTGGACAATTTCTCCTTTCTTGTCCTTCAAGATCAGGATTTTTCCACTACTAAATAACTCCCAGTAGAAAATCATCTGATAGCAGCACCATTATTGGGATTACTTTTCTCACAGTACGATATCTTGAAGGCTTTCTACGAAACTGTGGAGTGAAAGGCTTTATCCCCAAAAGAATGTTAGTGATCTGTAAATTAAATGAGATAATTTAGATGAAATCATTTTTAATTTATAAATTGCAATGTAAATATTAACTTCACATCTGATAATTTACTTCTACAAAGCCCTCAGATTACTAGAGGGAACATCCACATGCCCATCAAAGAGCATATTGGATCTCTCTGGAAAGCCTATAGTCCTCACTAACAGGATGGTTAGGAATCAACGGGTAGGGAAGAAACACAGGAATACGTGTGTCCCTAGAAGAACAAAGCCTCTTTGTAAAATCCTGTCCTTCCATATGGAATTTCTGCTTCCTGTAAATATATTGTTCGTCTCCCTCCACATAAAAGTAAAAATTTAAAGAGCACTCATGGGGCACCAAACACCTTTCCTGGCACTGGAAATATAAAGATGATATGACCTAGTCCCTCCCCTTAAGAAAAATATAACGGAAGAAGGTATGAAAGTCAAGTAAGCAAATAGATCATGTCAAGATACTGGCAACTACAAAGATAAAAGGAGGCATCAATGCTAGGACAAGAACATTCTTAGCCCATGTAGGAAACTATTATATTACAAAAGCCTAGCCAGGCAAAGTCTGAGAGAACATTTAAGATAAAAGAAGAAGCTTGGTGCAGTGGCACACACCTATAATCCTAGCGGCTTGGGAGGCGGAAGTGGGAGGATCGCAAGTTCGAGACCAGTGGCAGTCTGCGTAATTTAGCGAGACCGTGTCTCAGAAAAAAAAACAAAACGGGTTGAGGGTGCAGCTGATTGGTCCAGCACTTGCAGAGCATGCAAGTGCGAGGCCCTGGGTTCAACCCCCAGTACAAAAAAAAAAAAAAGATAATATGAACCAGCCACAGCAGTGAAATGGTTAAATTCTTTCCCAAGTAGTCATTCTCAGAATACTCTGATTTCCAGTTAGAAAAGCCTTTATCTAGCTCAGAGTGGTGATGCACACCTGTAATCCCAGCACTCAGGAAGCCGAGGCAGGAGGATGGTGAGTTCAAGGTCAGCCTGGGCTACATAGAAGGACCTTCTTGAAAGAAAAAGTAGATGAAAGAAGGAAGGAAGGGAGGGAAGAAGGAAAGAAGGAAGGAAGGAAGGAAGGAAGGAAGGAAGGAAGGAAGGAAGGAAAAGAGAGAAAGAAATAAAAGGAAATCTTTTGCCTTCCTTTCCAGAGGTGCCACATTGTTTCTAAGTCTGCATCAATGCTACCATTTTCTCCCTTGGATTTCCCCTTGGCTTGCTCTGAAGGAACACATCTAGTTGGTGTATCCATTCACTCAGATGTACTTTCCCCAGATTCACTTGCATAACCCAGTAATATCTTTGTAGCACAAAATAAATGGTCTAGAAATTCAAATAGAGATGTACTCCTATGCAAAGAGGTACACTAGTAGAGAAGCATTGATATAGTACTGGGCATGGCACAGTGTTGGGTAGTGTTTCATTCTATTGTACATAGGGTAGCTATGAGTAGGACCATACTCAAAGGCATCTAACAACAACAACATAGTTTAAAAAATACCAAAAAGGGTTAACTGCATCCACAAAACAAAACACTCTCAAGCTCTCAAAAATATATAGCTCTAGAACTTTAAGCCTAATGGTGTGGAAAAATTCTCAGAATATAATGTTTGCTGGTATACACCACACACACACACACACACACACACACACACACACACACACATTTACATAAAACCATCCTTAAAGTAAAAATTCAAGAAATAAAAATAAGAAAATTAATATTTAAATGAATGTCATATATAATCCCACCAGCCATAGGTAATCATTACAAAACTGTAGGCATGTTTTTTTCTAGCTCACTCTCCATACATGTTTACTTCTTTAAAACAAAATTGGAATGAATCTTGTAGTTTTGTATCATATATTATGCTCATCTCACATAGCATTCTATCGAGAACTCTTCTGTTTTTAATTATTCTTTGAAAATTATCTTAAACTCTATAAATATTCCATTTCTCTGAATGCAGCATAATTTACTCAGCAATTTCCTTATGGTGGACAGTAATGATTTCTAACCTCCTGTTATAAATGATTCTCCAATGAACTTCTGTGACCATGAGTCTTTGTTCATATATTCACTTATTTCTTGTGACTGGATATATTGAAGTAAAATTACCAGGTCAAAAGGTAAAAGATTTTTAACGCCCTAAAGATATATTTCCTAAATTGCTTTCCAGAAAGGTTATATCAGCTGATACTCTCACCAATGATATACAGTGGTGACCATAACTCTCAATCCTGCCAGCACACAGTGTCATCTTTTACCATCATTGTCAATTCAATATATAAAAAACAGTATCTCAATTTGATGCTACATTATGTTAAAAAATTATACAAAACTATATGTGCAATATGATCCCAACATGTATTTCTCTATTCAACTGTGTATAGAAAAATGAATGTAAGGAAATACATGAAGTTGTTAAAATTCTCAGTGCTTGGTGGTAGAATAATAGATAATTTCTATTTGCATATGTTGTTAGATGCTGTCGAGTCGGGTCCAACTCATAGGAGCAATGTTAATAATAATATGTACTATTTCTGCAAAACCTACCATGTTTCAGGAAACATGCTACGTAATTTATATGCAGCATCTCATTTCCTTCTCAAAACTATTCAAAGTTTTATTATAAAATTTGTAGAAGAAAATGTCTAAACCAGGAAAACTAGGTACAGTCTGGGCCAGGATTTAAACCCACCTTAACTAAAGTCATGCCTGCCACTATAACACTGTGGCATCTGATCCTGTCAGATCTCAGAAGCTCAGCGGGGTCAGGCCTGGTTAATACTTGGGTAGGAGACTGCCTGCGAATACCAGATACTGTAGGCTTAGGAACAGGGCCCAGCAACCTACTACCCACCCTCAAATGGACGGCACCTAACAACAACAACCAAATTCACATCTAGAGCCATACTACCCTGGCATCCAATCCCGTCTGATCTCAGAAGCTAAACACAGTTGGGCCTGGTTAGTATTGGGGTGGGAGGTCGCCTGGGAATACCTGGTATTGTAGGGTTGGGAGAAGGACCTGGCAGCCCACTCCCAAAGAACAAACAGCCATTGAAAACCCTATGAACAACAGAAGCACTGATGATAGTGCCAAGCATGGCACAATATCTGGTAATGATTTTTTTTTCCACATAGGGTTGCTATGAGTCACACCTAACTCAACAACATCTATCAACAACAACAGAGCTCTATGGACAATTTGACTTTTGGTATATTTGACTCATTCACTCAACATTTACTGACACTAAGCAATTACAGGGGCTGGGATTTAGCTCAGTTGGTAGAGCACTGTGCTGCAGTCTCTGAGGTCCCGAGTTCAATTCCCAGCACCGCAAAAATGGGAGAGGAACCCGGCAACCCACTCCCAAGGCAATCCCCAAATGGTCAGCCATTGAAAACCCTATGAGGGTCGCTATGAGTCAGATACCTCGACGACACCTAACATCAACAACAACAATTACAACCTACAGCCATACCACCTGCCATCTGATCTCTTCAAATCTGGGAAGCTAAGCAGGGTCAGGCCTGATTAGTACTTGGATGGGAGATTGCCTCAGAATATCAGGTGTTGGGAAAAGAACCCAGCAACCCACTCCTGAAACAATCAGCCATCAAAAACTCTATGAATAACAGAGAAGCACTGACATAGTGTCGGACATGGCATGGTTTTGGGTAGTGTTTCGTTCTGTTGTACATAGGGTCAATATGAGTTGGACCTGACTTGACAGCACCTAACAACTAACTAAATTCAAAGTTGCTGTTTTTCCACCTCTTTCTCCTAATGTCTGTATTTTTTCTCTTTTGTCATTAAGCATTTGTTCTTTTCTAAATCATCAAAAACCACAGACATCCTTCTACAGCCTGTCCCAAATAAAGAACCTATTTAAACTTATTAAAAATGCCGTCAATAAAATTTGACCAGATTCCCTTTTTAGAAAAGCAGCTCATTCTCCAGCTAGAAGTGGTAAGATACTCTATATTTTGCTCAATGACCACAAGTTGCCCAAGTGCATGAGGTCATCAGCATCATTACCTAGAGTATCACTGCCTTGTACTTCTGAAACTACACCACCTGGGTGGCTGCCCATCATAGGAGATAACTTGGCCTTGGTTTAGAGCATGTCACTTGGTCCTGAGAAATGCTGAGCACAGTAGCTACAGCTGGGAAAGGTGAGAAAAGTCAAAACCCAACTTTTGTACTTCCTGCATGATTGGGATGATCATACTTCCTCTGTATCAAGATTGATTTGAATAGTTCTTAAGAAGACAACAGACAGAAAGCAATGATGGGACTATGATGTATTCTTGTGATTAGCAATAACAAATTTGTTTCTGTTACTTTTAAAGTCCAGATCACAGCTAGACAATTTTGATCATAGTATTTATGTGTATGCACAATATTTGAAGTACCTTATTCACCAAAATATTAGCATATCAGCAAGCAGTCATTATAACTTATTTTTAAAAGTACATGTGGTTAGATTTGGAGAAAACTGACACTAAATCATCATGATGAGGTATATAAAGACATGTTTGCACATTGATGATGAACAGTCACATCATAGAATAAGAGACTACTTTTCCAAATTTATTTCTGGTTTTTATAAAATTTCAATATATTAAACATTTATACTAAAAACAAAATACACAGAACATTAAGGAGGAATAAAGGATATCTCTAAAAAGATCTAAAGTTTTTTTTAATATTCAAAGAACATGTTGACTGTTTGGAATGTGATATATTCAGATACATCATCAACCATTTATGTCAATATAGAAGTAAGCATTGATAAAGCAGACTTTGTGAGTAGACTTTCAGGTAAAAGGAACCAAACAAACATCTGTTGGCTTTTGCTAGAAGAGAAATAACTTTTAGTCATTTTGATGAAGACTCCTATCTATTTTTAAGGCTACGGTGTCAATGCCCACACCTTGCTTCCAGGGCCCCATGCCTTCCTTTCATTTCATCTCCACCCTGGTCATCTAATTGTAAACCTCTGTGAGGGAGGCAGGATACTCACAGCCCTTCAGGATGTTTGCATTCTTGAGAAAAGTGCCACTGGCTTACTCACGCCTTGCTCTCCAGGAGTCAGACCACTCTGGGAATCTGAGGAAGGTTTGTTTTCCCCCATTGCTTCTGAGTTGTCCAACTCATTTTCACAAGCTTCCTATTTGTTGGTTGGTCTTTTTAAACTGTAGATGTGTAGAAAAATAATTTGGAAAACTCAGTATGTATTTTTTAAAGTTGAGAACAGATTTTATTCTAATATGCAAAAAGAAATGGTTTGAGATGCCAAAGAGAAGTTAATTTGAAATTGTTTTAAATATTAAAAAAACTCCAGTCCTGCCAAATATTCTGCCTTTCTTGCTAATAGTTACTTCCCAAGGTTAGCTTTAACTATGAAGGGCTGACTGATGAATAGAAGGATACATACCTAATTTGGACAGGAATATTGAAAAATCCATGTGCAATATAATCACATTTATTTAAAATCATTGTTTAGTCACTAAAGGAGAAGACAAACTTTTAAAAGATTTCAAATGTATTAAACCATTCTGCTCTATTTCCTGTCATGTTTTATTTTTTCTTTGTTAGGTGCCATCAATTCAGATTCAACTCATAGCGACCCTATGTAGAATAGAACAAAATACTACTCAACACTGTGCCAGGCACACAATCTTTTTATGCTTGAGCTCATTGTTGTAGTCACTATGTTTCTTCTCATTTTGAGTCATGCTACATCAACAAAGGGTCCCAGAGGCTTTACTCCATGCTTCTCATTAAAATCCACTCTACTTTAAGGAGGCAACTCTTGCCTAGTTGTTTCTTGAATGCCTTTCAATCTGGAGAGCTCATTTTCAGGCACTATATTTGACAGTGCTTCTCTGTTATTCTTAGGATTTTCAATGGCTAATTGTTTCAAGAGTGGGCTGCCTGGTCCTTCTCCCTAGTCTGTCTTAGTCTGGAAGTTCAGTTAAAATCTGTCCACCATGGGTGTCCCTGCTGGTATCTGAAATACTTGTGGCATAGCTTTCAGTATCAGAGCAACACACAAACCCCCATAGGGCAAGCTGACAAACAGGTGGGGGATCCTGAAATGCAGAACACAATTACTGTCATATAAAATTTGTCATCAAATAAGCATAAAACACATATAAACATTTGCACTTCTTTGTCTAACTTATGTCTTGTCAGCCTTTCTAGTTTTTTGCTTCTACCCATCTAAGCTATTCTCAGTTGCTAAACAGTAAAAGTTCAAAGATATATCACTTTAACACTAGGAAGAACAATATCTCAGTCTTCTAAAGTTATCTAGGTCTAGTTCTAGTAATTATTTTACTAAGAGTTTCTATCTTCTATAAAATCCTTAGATCTCAGCCAAGTGCTAAGGACTTTTCTCCCTTAGTCTGAGCTGGAGCCTGGGTTTTCTCGTAATATAAAAATGAGGGATTAAACCACAAGGGCCCCCTGACTTTTTGGCAATAAAAATTGCACTTAACCCAATTTTGCTTCCAACTTACTTTATGTTCATTTCACAAATATTTATTAAGCACTGTTATATGCCAGGCACTGTGGCAGGTGCTGAGGACAATAGTGAGTGAGTACCACAGGCTCATTTCCCAAAATAGACTTACACCCTAGTGAGGAAGTGGATGATGCCTCCTCACTGTCCCCGTTGACTTTTTCCTCACTAATGTCCTGTCTCTTCAAGTGAAAGACTCTACCACTCATTCTTATTTTAAAAAATCAGATTATTTGGCAATCAATCAACTACAGTGTACACAGTTATGATGCAATCTTGGCTCAAAAATTAGAGAAACACACACAAAAAGTTTCTATTTTTTTTTTTTTTTTACCAACAGCTTCAGAGCCAAGGGCACTTCAACAGACTTTATGCTTTGCAGAAATGTCAAGTACAAGACAGATCCACACACCAATTGAGTGGTTTGTGTTTAGAAAAGCCTGGGGGTGAGTGGAAGGGTTCCGTCTCTCTCTCTCTCTCTCTCTCTCTCTCTCTCACACACACACACACACCCACGCGCACACAGACTTTAAATAAATAATGATCTCATTAGTCCCTAACAACTCCCTTTGCAATGAAAAAGGATTTCACCATACCTTGCCTGTTTTTATGCAAGGAAAATCTCTGTCTGGGATTCTTAATCATCTTCAGAGCCACACATTCCTTTGAGAATCAAAGGAAAGTGATGAAATCCAGGAGGCCTGGGAAATAGGGAAAGCCTTAGGCAGAATAAGAGTCAGTTATACCTGTGCAAATAGATGAAAGTTTGCACATAGTCAAGAAGTTCATGATCCAAGTTCAGCAAATCTGTATCAGAGTGTTGAAAAGATTGATTTCATATAGTGTGTCCTATGGACATTGGTATTACTGCTACTTGAGGGGAGGGAGAGAATGTTTTGGAGTGTATAAGTTTGAGAAATGCTGGATTTAAAGTGATTTGCCAAAATTCTTTACAATAGCAGTGTCCACTGCACCTCCCTAAAAACATATAGTTCCCTAACAGCTCTGAGAATGGAATCTCCTTTTCTCATCCACCCTTGAATTACCTTTTCCGATGAATTACCTTTTCTAAGAACCACTTTGAGAAATAATTCATTCCTCATATGCCACAATCTACCTGTATCCATTTATTGAATCGGGCTGAAGATCACTTGCTATGAAAAAAAAGTCAGTCAATAACATTAAGATTAGTGGAGAATATTGGGACATTGGTGTTAAAAACAATTATTCCCTTGGTTTTATGAAAATGTTTGCTTTTTATTTAAATCCTTTGCCTCTGAAATGCAATGTACATGTGATTAGAGCATATTTCTAAGTCTCTGCTTCAGTTTTCTCATATGTTAAATATGGATTTTTAAAAATAGTCTGTTCTATTATAATCAAATATATTAGTTAATTAAAGCTTTAAGAACAGTGGACAGCATATAAATGTGCAATGAATATTAGCTATGATTTTTATTTTCAGTTATTATATTAATATATTTTGTTAACCAAGTATCACTTGATTAGTCAAGAATAATATATCTAGCCACAGAGAGGTGATAAATATGAGTATTTTCAAAAGCAGGCAAGAGCTGCTCTGTCTCAGATTACCAGAATATAGATTGAAACATTTGGGGGAAACAGTCAGATATTTGGAAAACTAGCCATTTCCTATCCAGAGAGTTGGTTACAGTTCCATTTTGTCTTATACAGATACATGCAGCTACATCACCATTTAGAAGCTTGGCTAAAGAATGAAATGATCCTCTTTGCCAACATCTGTCCATCTTCTTTGGCATTATTTAGTTCTTTTATGGTAGAATAAAATACATGACATAATTAGGAGCTGAAGTATTTAATGGCAAAACTACAGCCTAGGAGAAAGGAAATCCCCAGAATCAATACAGGGACAAAAAGCATAAGACTGATGATTCAAAACTGGCGTAATTCTACTTTTACCTGCCTTATCATCATAAACCCACCTAGAATAGATTGGAAAATTCTGTTTCCTCACACTGGTTTCTCCTCTTCATTGTTTTCTTTCTTCCTTAAAACCCATTTCCCACAGTACAGCCAGCTTGCTGCCCTGCTTGTAACTCTCCAGTGATTTTCCATTGAATTTAGAATGGAGTCCTTAATTCAGATAACTAATCCTACTAATATGGCCTGCCTTTGACCTCTCCCTTCATACTAGTCTTCCCCAAGCTGGTCTTTTTTCTATTCCTTGAACCATGGTATTTCCTGCCTCAGGGCTATTGCACTTCCTGGTGCCTCTACCTGAACTCTCATCAGAGCTAGCCAAAATCTATCTTACCATCTGAGCTGGTAAAAGGTGGTGAAGGGTGTATCTTCTGATCGGCTTTACCTGACCATTCTATCTAAGATATCTTTCCTTTCCTCTCCGACCTTATTGTCTATCATCCCATCAGTTTTATTTTCTTTAATGCACCAACTTTTATTTTGCATTAATGAGTAAATTAACACTAGCATCATAACTGTTCTATTAGTTATCTCTGTGGCATAAATGAAGTCTTACATAACTGTCATACTTTAGAGGAACAGTCCCCAGGCTATTTGGCACCAGGGACCAGTTTCAGAAGACAATTTTTATGTGGATTGAGGATGGTATGGTTTGGGGATGATTCAGGTGATGGGGAACAGCTGTAAATACAGATGAAGCTTCACTGGCTCCTCTGCCACTCACCTCCTGCTGTGCCAGCCGGGTCCTAACAGCCCACAGCCAGTTGGGGGACCACTGCTTCAGAGTGTAGCCATCCTTATTTAGTTAGTGTTGACCTATGCTAAGGTCTAGCCACTTAGCTGAGATAAATATTAGCTCATTTATGTCACTTACAGTAAATCATGACAAATTTAACATTATGTTGCCGGTGAAACTGGGGCAACTGGAGAAGACAGGAATAACCTGGAGAAACTTGGAAACAGCCTGGAAAAACTTTGGTTCTTTGGCTGAAGTGACCTAAGATTAGGATACTCCACCATGTGAAGAAAATGACAAAGAGACTACACATGTAGTCAAGCAAGCTTTGATAGAGGAACTTATACTTTAAAGTCAGAAATATATGGCAGGCACCCTGAGAAAATAGGGTCCTGAGTTCTCATTTCCCCTAATTTTATTAAAGTGAGAATAAAATGGCAGTCTATGCTGTGTGATGTGAGTCCTGGCCACAAAACTCCAGCTCACCATTTTTTTGGAGGCTGAAGAAGAAATAATTCACCTTACTTAATTTAGTTTAACTTTGTACTTGGCCAAGAAGTATTCACTGTGGCCTCAATATAGCAGTTGAGCCTCTCTGGGCTACCTGAGGGGAAGATTATTATTTGGTATTACTTTGTAGTTGGCTAGGAGATACTTTATGTGGCCTCAAATCAGAATGTGCCTGAGATAGGAAGGAGTAAAACCAACTACTGACATTGTCATCAGTTTAGCTTTTAGCTTTTAGAAACAGTATCTTTTGCTTATCAGTTTACCTTTTAGTTTAGGGGCAGAAGTAACAGCATTTATTGGATGTCAGTTTACCTTTTAGTTTTGAGTCCACTAAAACTGTCTTATCAGGTACTTACTTATAAAGAACCTGGGGTCTTTTATCACCTAGCATAAGACCAATCTTTTGTTTGTTTGTTTTGTTTGTCTGTTTGTTTTTAATCTAGCTGGAAGACTGTTGCCAGAAAGGAAATTATAAGCAGCTTGGGGAATTTTCCATGACCATGCCTGGATTCTATCTCCTTTCCCAATTCTCTGTATTCCCTACTCACCTTGAAATAACTGTTAACACTAATTTTAAAGCAATTCCCTGTATATAGAAGTGTTAGTAACAAGTAGAGCAAACTGAAGCTCATAGATTCTGCTGGCATAATGTCATATAGTTTTCAGAAAAAAGACGTGTTTCCTCTCTTAGCAAGGACATGTAATAACTCTGGAAGGGTCAGGAATTAATGTAATCATACCATTACAGCACTGGAGAAAACACAGATGTCTTAGAACCAGCCTGTCCTCTAACCTTTGAATCCCATCCATGATGCTCCTACCAGTGGTTATTCTCCATTAATAAGGTAGTCACAATCTTGATGTAGCCCTTCCTTCTTGGAAGAGTCTTTGACGACTTCTGATTTTCAGAATTACCTAAGAGATGAGAGGAGATATTCTTCATCATAACTTCTATCCATTGGCCCTCTTTCAATATTTTACATGTAAGTGGAATAAACCTAACCTCTTCTGTAAACCTCAGCTTTCAGGGTTTTGAAGGCAGTTTTAATATCTCCTCAATTTTTCTTTTCTCTGAAGTAATTGTTCCTTCAACTATTTTTAATATGCCATTGTTTCAGTTTATCACCAGGAAGTAATTTATATTGACTTTTCTCCAGCCTGCTTAGCAGGTAGAGCTGAGAAATGAACCACTTGCTATGGGTAACTCAGTCATGGCAGAACAAAGCAGTCTGTCAAAACTGATGTTCATGATGTCAAAGAACAATAATAACAACAGAAAAGCATATCAAACTAGCTAGGAGTTTAACACAGACAGGAAAAAGCCAAAACAAAAAACCTGCAGAACATTGGTTTCCACTTGCCAACCACTAATCATTTCTAGTCTCCACTTTTTTTGCAACTAAGTTCATATAGAGGCAGTTCATAAATTATTAGAGACAAAAATCTTATTTAGTGTCCATTACATAAAATTGCCAATATGTGATTATTTTAGCCTACCAAAATGACAATATCTCAGGCTCAGGCCACTACATCAGGTAAATATACATGAAATACACTATGGACATAGTTCAAATGAGAAATCGATCAATGGAGAGTGAGGGTCTTGCCTAAGACGATGAGCTGGATAATGACAAAACCAGAACCAGAAGCCAGACCCTGTCCCAGTTTGTCTGCTACCATAGCACATGGCTTTTCCCAAAGGCCACCTTTCAGATTCCTAGAGTGGAAGTGAATGTATAATATTGTGGGGCAAATTCTACCATCCTTTTTGCATTGCACATGGAGAAACTGATTCTCAAGGAAGTGTATTTACATAGCCAAAAATAACACACTGGGGAACTAAGAACTTGACCACCCATGCTCTGACTCCAAGGACAGAGGCTTGTCGCTGATGTGTCATTTTCAATATCCCACACTACCATGGATTGGCAAAAGAACTAACAGATCTGTCCTAGAAGTGCAACCAGAGTGCTCCTTGGAAGCAAGTGTGGCTAGACTGAGTCTAACATATTTCGGACGTGTAGGCAGGAGAGACCATTCCCTGGAGAAAGACATCATGTTTGGGAGAGTGGCAGGTCAATGAGAAAAAGGAAAACCCTCCACCAGGTGGATTAACACAATGTCTGCAACAATGGGCTTAAACATAAATAAGATCATGTGCCTCACACAGAATAGGGAAGTGTTTCAATCTGCTGTACATAAGGTCACTATGAGTTGGACTAGACTCGATGGGCACCTAACAACAACAACAACATGCTACCATTTGCCATTACCATTATGGTTCTGGATTTTGTGGGTATTTCTGTAAATTATTTAAATTAAGAAAAAACAATAGAAACTAAAGGACCAAAATATGTCTTCTTATTTAATGTATTTTGTAAGCCATTTCTTCTTATAAAAACGTATGAACTCATGCTTGATTGACATCCTTCAGCACACGGAAACCAAGGAGACAATTTGAAAAAGCTTAAGAGGCAAAAAGCATTTGTACCAAAGCCATTGCCAGGTCCAAGTTTTATTCCACTGAAGTTTCAATTATAAAGCTTCTCTCGATACCAGTTGGATTCATAGGGAAAGCACTGAGTCATTTTCATTATTGCCTCAAACTCTATTCAGGAATATATATCACCATAATGTGTGAGGAAGTCAAAGAGTCACTATATTTTCTTTCATTTATATCTCAGATAGATGAGATTATCAAACCATCTATGTTCATCTGTGGAAGTGATTCATGATCATGCTCAGGTATTTGGTAATTTCATTCTTCATCTTCTATCAGATAAGAGACTGGCAGTTCCTGAAGCCTCCATTGTACAATCATACAATTCAGAGAGTCCATAACGTCCTCTGTTTAAAACACAACCTTTTTCAAGACTGGTTGTTCTTCAGGTCACCTGGCAGCAGCAGCAGCCAAAATAATAATAATCATGTTAAAGTCATGAGTTTTATGATAGTTCAGAGAATAAGTTACCACGTGGGGAAAAAATGAAATTATTCTGTACTTAGGTTTCCATTTCCTTTGCAAAGTACTTTTTAAATGAATATGTGCCAAGTGGGGCCCAAGCCAAACCTACTCTCCTTCACAGCTCACCTTTCCTCAGTTAAAATGTAGAAGTCGTGACAGCACCGCCATTTCCAACACATTGTGGTATGTGGTTATCAGAGACAACCAGCAATTACTCAGTGAGGAGAGAAAGTTAATGCCAGAAGCAGAGGGGGTCAATGCTCCTGTTGAGTTCAGCTGTAAGCAATGGCAGAGTCTTCATTTTTTAATAATATAAGCTACTGATCCCTCTTTAGTCATCTGTTTATGATACACATTAGATAACATTGGTCTCTGCTGGCCACAGCAGCTGATCTTTTATCAGTAGCACATTCCTAGCACTGAGGAAGCTGAAAACATAGGCAGACATGGCCACCCACTCCTGACTCATTGGTTTAAGACTTCCTGTGGGATTAAGAAAGGAATACCAGAAGAGGCGAGATTTGGGGAACCGGAAGACCGAGCTTTCAGGTACTGAGAGGATTAAAAGAAAGATTAGGAGAGAAACAAATTTCCATAAATTATATATAACTCATGCAGGCTGTGAAAATAAACTAGTGTCAAGGGTACCTGATTTTATAGGTTTCCATCTCTCATAGCAAGTTAATGGTGTACATATATACATAAAACTTGTACCCATGCATAAGTAAAGCTCATTACCAAAACATTAAACTAGTATCAATGTGAAAAAAGGAAATCTCTAAACCACCTTTTACACAACCATATTAAATTTGTGTTTGACTGTGTTAGCTGTATTGGTAATCATACTAGGATAAGTAGGAGAAAATGAAAAATAGAGTAATGCCAACAATAGGGGTGGTTTGCTATGTTTATGCACACAGTAGTTTTAATGTTTCACAAATCTTAGATATTTCTATTCCCGTCATTAAGTGAACTCTACCATGTTTTGGCATGGATGTGGCTACTTTTCTGTACATATAAAAAGACTAAAAATGAAAGTGGCTACTCCCAAGGGACCTTCTAACCAAGACCTCTACAAATCTTGAATTGTGTGGGGAATTACAGAAAACGTAAAAAACTGCAAGTAACAGAGTCAGGCATGATGGCACATACCTGTAATCCCAGCAATTGGGAGGCCAAGGCAGACAGATCATGAGTTTGAGGCATGACCTGGGTAGTTCCAATCCATCCTGGTCTGCATGGAAAGACCCTGTTTCAAGGGAAAAAAAAAATATATATATATATACACACACATATATATATATATATATATATATATATATATATATATATATATAAAAGAAGAAAAACAAATAATGCAAAAGAACATGCAAAGAGACTGGCAATCTCTACCTAGCCATAACCAGCAAATATCTCTAGGACTCCCAAGATGTGAACACATTCTGATTATGTGTGGATGGTGTGAGTCAGGACAGATTTTCAGGGTTTTTTTGTTTGTTTGGTTGGTTGGTTGGTCAGTTGGTGGTTGTTGTTGTTGTTGTTGTTGTTGTTGCTTGTTTGTATTCTTGGTTTTGGTTTTGGTTTTGTTTTTTTTTTTTTTCAATACTGAAGCATTGAACCCAGGATGCTCCACCATTAAGCTGCACTCCCAGCTCCTTTTTTATCTTTTAATTATTATTATTTTGAGACAGGGTCCCACTAATATGCACAGGCTGCCTCTGCCCTTGAACCCACAATCTTCCTGCATCCATCTCCCAAGTCCCTGGGATTATAGGCATGAGCCAAGGCACTCAGCCTCAGAACAGATTTTTCTGCTGGGGATATGAAGAAACACTGCCAAATAATTATTACTTGGAAGTAACAAATGCTTTTTAGATCAAGTTATTTTTTCCTTAGTATGACATTCCTTTTTCTAAATGTATGAAGAAATAGGTAATTCGTTCTGGCACAGTGGAAAAATGTGAAAATAAAAGAAGCAATTTTGCATTTTCTCTGTATTGGAGTATTAGGTCTGTTCTGCAGGTAATCAACTTTCCTGCGAGTTAAGTGTTCTATTTTTCAGAGAGGGTGAACTCTTCCATCGGCAGATGTCAAACAAAGCCATTTCTTAAGTGGGCTCTTGCAGAAGTGGTTTGCTCCACATTAAGGCACAACCAGAGCTAGAGTGGCCCACAAGACACTACATCCAAAGCAATTTCTCATGTTACAGACTGTTGAGAAGGCAGGGAGCCCATACAAAAATATGGCCATCATAAACTGCAATGGAAGCTTATTGTAACTAAGTGGGTTTGAATGGCAGATTCTCTGGATCCCAGAGTTATATTACCTACCATATTTTAAAAGGTGAATGGAAATGAAAACTATAGTAGCACACCCAATTACGTGGCTTCTGTAATTGCTCTGATGTGTACTAAATCTGAAGTTTTTGCAATGTACAGTCTCTCAGATTTTCTCCCCAAGGAGCAAAACTACAATAGTTGCTAAATCTCTCTAGGCTTAGTAAGAATTGGAGTGTGGGGAAGAAGCCTATATCTCTGGGAATTTCCAGAAAGCATGATTATAAACTTTAATATCACAAAGTGCAGAAGTAGCCATGGAGATAGGAGACATAGACTGTAGACTGACAAAAATCTTCTCCATTGATAAAATTTACTTCTGATCATGGAGCTGGGGTTTAGCTCAGTGGGTAGAGTACTGCTCTGTACTCTCTGAGATCCTGGGTTCAATCCCCAGCACTGCAAAAATGGGAGAAGGATGTGGCGTTCTACCCCCAAGCAATCCCAAAATAATCAGCCATTGAAAACCCTATGAATAGCAGAGAAGCGTTGACATAGTGCCAGCCATGGTACAGTGTTGGGGTCGGGGAGTGTTTTGTCTGTTATACATAGGATTGCTATGAATTGGACCTGTCTCAATGGCACCTAACAACAACAACAACTTCTGACCATATGGGAAATGCCTACACCGCACATGGTATATAATAGAGTCAATAGCTAGAATTCATAGTAATGGAAGTAATAATATTAGAAGTATCATCATCGCTATTACTTCAGATTCTAGGTGTAAAAGCTGGTAAAGAATTTCTTGCTTTGCTCCCATGGATATTACTGAGGTAAGATGTGCCTTTCTGATAAATATACTATTTTTTAGAAACCACCTTATTTCATCAAAGCCACACTAAGAAAGATACCCCATATATTCCATGAGTAGCCTTCCTGCTGACATGGAAAACAATCACATTTCCACTTTACCTTTTAAAGATTTAATACAATTTTTGTGATTGCATCAAAATGTTTTTAAATTTGTTTTCTATTCTCTTTTGGTATCAAAATTAGGAGACAAAAGGAAAGGCTAATGTTTCTTCATTTTTAGCTCCATAGTAACTTTTCAGGTTTTTACAAAACAATCAAGTTTGTGTGTGTGTGGTTGTTGCATGTTTGTTTATAAGTCATATATTTATGAACATTAAAAGAAAAACTGCCAATACCAACCTTGCCTATTTGATGGTTTCAACCAACACAGAATAGTGGACATATGAAATGCAATGGGCAGAATTTATTGCAGGTTGAGGTGGAAAAATGAAACATTCTACCACCTGAATCTTGGTCATCTGAGACTGGATGGAAACAGCCAGAAGTATTAACCCATCACACTGTATTGGGTATACAGATGTCAGAGTAGTGACCCTGTGCCAGAGGGGGTGATTCTCCACATTCCTTCTTGAGACTTCCTCCCCTCAACATAGATCTTTCTGATCCCTATCCCAATTTCTACAGCCATGGCTCCTTTTAGAGACCAAATCCCAGGAGAATATATAACCTCTACAAATGAATGGGGCAAAATCCTGCCTACACCATATCTGATTCACAGCTCTACTCACAATTAACCTAGCAAACCACTTAGCCTTGCCATGCTCCAGTTTCTTTTGCAACCCAGAAACACATTAATGCTACCTCATGGGATTGTTTTGAGCAGTAATTATACAATACATGTGTGTGTGTGCGTGTGTGTGTATGCACTTTAGCTTTATAAGGTGCTCTAGCAATATTTACAGATAAAGCCAGAATAATTGAATAGGACTGCAACAGTAATAAGTCTGCTCCCTTTATGAGGCTGTGAGTATTAAACAGCAGGACATAGAGCTGCTCTTCCCAGATCTCTATCCCTGGGCTGTGCCACTGACTGTCTGTGTAACTTCCCTTCAGATTCTGTCTCCCCATCTATCCTAAATGCAGTCTAAAGTGGTAGATTCCATTGCAGGACATAAAGGGGGAATAAGAAAAGAAAAGAATAGAAGAAAAAACCAAAGGATTTAATAAGTATAATTGAAAAACAAATAATAGACAGGATCCAGCTCTCAAATACACATTTGTATTTCTCTTCATATAAATGCAAATTCAGCCCAAGAGTAAGCACTCACAGAATTCTCTGATTTAAGGCATTTGCTTAGCAATGAACACAGACATTTTTCTGATTTTAGTCAACCAAGTGAAGAACACAGAAGGTTTTAGGAGATGCCCATAACTTTGCCTTGAATTATTTGCATGTGGCTTCCATAATTTAAATTGCTGGGGTTATCTATGGATAACGGCAGGCAGCGTTTAGCCATAAACCTTCCAAAGAACTGTGACTTCCTGAGCCCCTCTCCTAACAAATATTTCTAAACTGTTTTCCTTGACTCATTGCCAATAAAATGGATGGAAACGCTTTCAATTCTCTCTTTTTCTTTCTTGGTCATAGCTTCAGAACCCTAGCGCCGCTTGATTCCCTTCAGTTGCAGATATTGGTGGCTGGAATCAAGGGCCAGGGCCCAGAAAAGGTTCACAGAAGGGACATACATAGGGCCAAATTGGACCCTCCGATTCACACCGTGTATCTCTGAGATGTGTGGTAAGTGTCCCAGGTACTGACAACGCCGCAGCCAAGATGGTAAAATAGAGCCGACGTGCACTCATTGTTTCCAGAAGCCATGTGTTACATCCTGGTGCGATGCATCACTCCGGTGTCATGCTCCAGAGTGCTATGCATTTTAATTGCATATGCTGCAATTAAAATTTAGGGTTTAAAGAAATCATTGCATTCCTTGTGTTTCCAGATCGTTGTGTCTCTGCATTTTTACAAAGAATGGATAGATCTTAGGGACTGTTTTTGAGCAACTTCCACCTTAACAGGAAGAAACATATCACCACTAGTGAGAAACCATTGGTGGAAGGGATAAATAATGTACCACCGAAACTTGCACCACTATGGGGGGCACCTTTTACTCATCACATTGTGAGAAGCACCCCCTGGAGTTGTGCAAGGAAGACATCCTGCAAAATCATAAACATCTTAGAGAAAGTTTCCTACAGAAAAATTGACTTGAATAAATTAGAAATATCCACCAAGAAGACATAATTTCCAGTTTGTCTGCTCTCTGAGCCTGACGGTTTTTTGTCTTAAAAGGGTTACATGAAATCATCTAGAGTGTTAACTCCACCTCTGAAACGCTGTGATTCTAAGTCAAGACCAATTTATAAACATCAAGTGATAGTGATTAAAGAAATGTTTGTCTTTTTTAAGCAGTGTTCTTGCAATTAGTGTCATATTAGTGAAAAGAGGAAGAAACTGCAAATAACCCGTAGTTGTGTTGAGGTGAGTCTTTGGAAAGAAGTTAAGTCTCTGGGCTGCCTGATTAGTTCCATTTATTTTACAAATAGTGAAAATTCTGCAAAAAGTAAAAAATAGAAAGGCAGAGCTGAATCACTTTTTAAAAGACAAGTTTTGTTGAAGAAATAAGGGCAATATTTCAAAAATGATTTTAGTTTTGTTTCCCCCAATCTAGAAAATTCTTTAAGCTAAACAATAAAGTCTGCTTTAAATCAAAGACAAAGCAATAGCTTTGATCTGAGGGTAGTGTTTTATAACTTTTTATTTAAAACTATGTAATAACACTGAAATGTTTTTAAGCTATCTTTTGCATATCACCAGACAAATTCTCCTTGAAGCTTTACATTTTTTCATTTCATTTATAAAGATAGTAGAAATATTGAAGATACTGTATAATTCCCAATGTATCTCTCCATTCCCCTGGTCCACGATTCTCTTACTGCCCAGTGCTCCCCACCTTCCAGTCAAGAATTCCTTATGTTCACATTGGTCTATTGAACTGTGAGCTGAATTTGGCTTCCTGAAGGGAAATAGCAAGATTATTACATTCAAACATAATTAGCTGCCACTATAAAGACTGTAGTCCAAGTGGCATTATGATTGTTTATGAACCATGAGCTTTTGTTCTAGACATATAAAGAGAAGAGTGATTCTTAAAAGTGAGTAAATCATCCCAATCTCAAATATGGGGCATTAGGCTGAACAGCCTCAGGCTGGATACAGCCACATGATATTTATATTAATTAGATAAATAGAGTTTTATAATACAATACAGTAAAGTCATTACAGAAACCCCAAACAAGTTACAAAAATGAAAACACATACATGAACACACACACACACACACACACACACACACACACACACACACACACACTATCCTTTCTCTAGAAACATAAAAAAGAGAGATAAGATATAGGGCTCTCACCTTATAAAGTGGGAAAAATGTACTCCTTTCTAAAAGAATGAGAACATATTTCAGTCTCTCAGCCTTTCTATCTAGACCCAAGCTTCACTCTGGCCAGTCCTGCTGAGTGTACCCATCTAAATATTCTCTAGTGTCCTTTATTAGCACAGAGGATAATCTGTGTTTCTCATAGATTTATTCTTATCCATTCATTACACCACATTGTGAGACCCATGAGGACCTGTTTGTGTTGGCCATCAGAGCCCCAATGGCTAGTATATTGCATGGCACGTGGTAAATGCTCAAATATTT
Organism: Pedetes capensis; assembly: GCA_007922755.1. NCBI lineage: Eukaryota > Metazoa > Chordata > Mammalia > Rodentia > Pedetidae > Pedetes > Pedetes capensis. Next base: position 7,061 of record VMDO01007052.1, on the reverse strand, counting down.
ATTGGATTATTGAATGAAAGATTTATTTTTTTTCTTTAATCAAATATATATTTCATGCCTTCCACAGGTCCTTCCTGGCATATAGCTGCACTCAATAAGTATATATACAAATCATAGTGCAGCTTGAATATGAAGTCAGCTTTTACCAGTAGAAGAAAATGTTGTTGTTTGTTGTTGTTGTTGTTGTTAGGTGCCGTCAAGTCAGTATCCAACTCATAGCGACCCTCATAGGGTTTTCAATGGCTGACTGTTTCGGGTTGTCTTGGGAGTGGGTTGCCATGTCCTTCTCCCATTTTTGTGGTGCTGGGAATCGAACTTGGGACCTCAGAGACTGCAGCACAGTGCTCTACCAACTGAGCTAAATCCCAGCCCCAGAAGAAAATATAGGTCAACCTATACTGAGGTTGCCTGCAGCTGTAGCCCTGTGGAGTCCGATCACGTCTGATCCTCTCAGATCTCAGAAGCTAAGAAGGGTCAGGCCTGGTTAGTACTTGGATGGGAGACCACCTGGGAACACCAGATATGGTAGGCTTGGGAGAAGGACCTGGCAACCCACTCCCAAAAATCAGTCCACATTTGAAAACCCTATGAATAGCAGAGAAGCACTGACAATAGTGTTTCGCCTGTTGTACATAGGGTTGTACCAGTGGGACGCTGACTCGATGGCACCCAACAACAACATACTGAGGTGTTAGATCTGTAGAACCCTCTGTATTTCCCGTAATCACAATGAACTAGAGTGACCTTCATGGCCTTGAAAACTTCCTGTAGTGCTATGTAGTTTTTAGCTAGCTGAGAGAATGACTCCTCTACAGCCCCTACTACTTAGTCTACTGTGGGAAATTTGGTACTTACCTTTCCTTCTAGAATAAAAAATATTAGCATTGTTCTCATGCTTTTGTCAGTTCTCATCGCCTCTTGAGAGAGTTTTCTGAAAATGCATATCTGATCTTTCACTCCATGCTTAAAATACTCCCAGATGCCTTCAACTTAGTCTAGATTCATAGCAGCACTTACTAAAATCTTGAGAGCTGGCCTTTCTTTATTCTACAAGCTCATACCTCAGTACTTTTCCTGACTGTACCCCATAAACCATGAGCTCATCCCCCCTCTCTCTTTCATTCTGTCTCTCTCTCTGTCTCTCTCTCCCTCTCTCTGTTTCTCTCTCCCTCTCTGTCTTACACACACACACACACACACACACACACACACACACACACACACACACTTTACCAGGATAAATTTTACTCATCTTTTTAATCCGTTTCCAAGACACAAGTCCTTCCCCATCACTCCCTCCCATAATCTGGTTTAAGTCCCCCTCTTATATATGTTTTGCATGGTCAAAACTCATTTGTCCACCCACCCCTTCCCTGATAGTCTTCTGCTTTCAGAAGGCAGGCCTGAGTCTTAATGTTTTTGGGGTCCTAGGATCCAGCATAATGCTTGGTACTTCATAACAACTCAATAAAAATGAGTGGAATAAACTACATTTTCTTTAGCCATTCATCCACTAACAGACACTTAGGTTGATTCCATATCATAGCTATTAACTAAATCTGTCATCTGCAGCAACATGGAGAACCTAAAGGACATTATGCTAAGTGTAATAAGCCAGGCACAAAAAAGAAAAAATAACCCACATGTTCTCATCTATTTGTGGACTCTAATACACTCAAACTCATGGAAGCAGAAAGTACAATCGTGATTACCAGAGGCTGTGGAGTGAGGGGAATAAGAAAGTGTTGGTCAAAGGGTACAACATTAAAGACAGATAGGAGAAATACATGATAAGCATTTAAGGAGATGGAGGTTAATTAGTTTAATCCAAAAATTTTATACTATATACATATATCATAGCATAATTGTGTATTTCATAATTACATGTTAATAATTTATTTAAAAATTTTTAAATGAATGGAATACATGAATAAATATACTCATGCCTTTTATATTTAGTTATACTTCCTTCCAAAAGAGTCTACATAGATTTTTATTATTGAATCCATTAACTCAATTCATAAATCCAAACAAGTTGGCCAGGACAAGCAAGTTGCTTCTAAATGGGCTGATAATGACCTTTCTTGGTAGGCTTTCCATGGATAAGATTTTGAACAGGCTATTGGGTCAATGTGTATATCATCATGCACACTCCTTGAGCTGGTCTCTTTTTCTCTAGTTTACTCTTTGGTACATGTGTATCCCTATTGCCATTTTTTCTTGAGTACTGTAGAACATGGGATGATTATGCTTGCAACTAGATTGTGAGAAAACATAATAAACAATGTGATGAGCATATATCCAATGTCTGCATGACCATGACAGACAAAATAAGAGAATGAGAAACAGCCTGAGCACTTTACATTGACAATTGCAGAGTGACTTTTCATGAACTATGAATTACCTCACAATCCTAGAAGCTGTTATCACTCTACAAAATTATCACTTGGATTAGACACATCCATAGATAGCCTCCTACATGCTGTAGGTGAGTACAATAGGCTTCTAGTACAAGTAGAGAATCAGTGGGATCTTGACCTATTTGATGCAGATCACGTGAATATTATCATGTTACAAATGTCTCTGATTTAAATTTAAAAAGAAAATTAACCAAGTAACTGTGCCTTCAAGTGGTATGGGTAAGGATTGTTGTAGACAAAAGTTCTGACAAAAGCAAATATTTTTTATTGAGTGTTTATTGCAATATAGACTCAACTAAAAGTGTCAACAGATTTTAGAGTCTATGTCAGTATAATTTTAGAATAATTTAGTATGCATATTAACTAGTGTATATTTAATACACATAATGTAGGATAATGGTAAAATTTTACCTAAACATATTCTAATGAAATATTCCATCTACCTTCTCCCAAGGACATTTATAAAATATTATTATCTACTCCCTCAAGTTTGACACTCCGGTTTTTCAACATTAACTTATTTGCCAGCTAGAAGGGATTAAGTGGGTGACTCTAGAGTTACTTCTCTCAAATCCACAGTTGTTAGTGTTGTTGGAGATGGGAATTAGCTGTCTGCCTTTTTGCACAAGTCATATTAAAATTTCCAGTGGGGAAAAACTCATAATTTCTAAACTGAGCATTTTAAAATTGCATCTATAGATCTTCCTTGCACGAATGGATATCTGGCTTTACATCTAGTGATACTTGCTGCAATGCTTCCTTGAAAAATCAAGCAACTAGATAATCAATTAAATTTTTTAGAAGGCGGTGTGATGGTGCTCTCCTTGGATGTCACACTGCCTATGATTTGTTTGGGGACTACTGTGCTTGATTAAGAATGATAACAGACACTTGGTAACATTGCAAAGTAGACATAAATCAACTCAAAAGAGCAACAAAGCATAACCCAATTGGCATCCAGGGAAACTATTTATTCCCTAAACTTGTTCAATTCAATTGCAGAGAAGTTTATAAAATTATTTTGACAGCCTCTTTCAAAATTTCATTCCTTTCTCTAAAATTTGCCACAATCAAAATGCAAATGTGAAATAGATGCTGTGATTAATTTACTGTTAGTAAGTTGCCACTGCTGGCTAAAATGCTTGTGTGTACCTTGTACTAATTGGGAAAAAAAGATCAGTAGTAATGAAAGAGACCTTTACTTATATTTCTATGTGACTACTTATTATTCTATACCATTAAACTCAGAACCTACAATTTCCATACTTATTCAAACAATTTGCTAGTGAATAATGAAGTTAACCTGACCTTGTATAAAAGCTATATCCAAGCTGTGGATTTTATTTTGTGTTCTATTTTCTGGTAATGTACTATTTTAGGGGGAGGCAACTTGTAATTTAGACTGCATAAACTTTTTTTTGCTAATATTTTAACAAAAATATTAACTTTTCCAATACAGACAGTTATATCTTCCTTTAAAATAAATAACAGCTCATAAGGATTACTGATACTGAAAAATATACTATATTACACAATTTAATTAAGACAGCTTAAATTTTACCTCCAAGATGATTTTTTAAAATTAAGATTAATTTTGACTGTAGGTATACTTCTTAATGCTTCATGGGACTTGTTTGTGTTTTGCATTGGTATAATTCACAGAAAACTTTTAGAAATCAGATAAATGAGCTAAAAGGATGACATCTGGAATTTATAACTTATATCTTATGATTCCTCTTTTTCAAGAAAGTCTAATTGGAATTGAGTACCAACCTGGAAGCATTGGTATCTGTTCTGTAAATGCCTATGAAATAGTGAATAATTTCTACTGATTATTGACTCGATGGCACCTAACAACAACAACATTGAATAGAAGGTATCTTCTAAAGATACTATATAAGTCCTTTGTACTGGAAAACCTGGTTTATAAAATATCAAAAGATACTAGATTATACCATCAAAAAGAATATTTAACATTTACTGGCCATTTACTAGACTCTTTATAAGCATTTTTTAAATCTTCACAATAACCTCCAAAGAGAGCACCGTGTTTTACCACTGAAGTCACCAAAGCTCGGAGCAGTTAGATAATGTAGCCAAAATTCTACATATAGTCAACTCTAGACCAAGATCTAGACCCTAGCAATGTGATTTCCATGTCTCTGCTGTGAATCACTCAGCAACACTGCCTGAATATGAAGCTCTTAAATTTTCCTCTATGAAATGGTTTCTCCTTACATGTAGGGTGCATATATCAGAGCTAGTGTCTTTAAATCTGTGTATAATCAACATCTTTTTTCATGTCTGGATGAAAGACATTTATTTCCAGAGTTCCATGTCTTCTGACACTCGTGAACAACACATTCTCACTAAAATTTGCATAAGAAGGCAGACCTCATCTGAATCAGAGGAATCTCAGGGAACTTAATTTGTTCCCTGAGAAATGTGTGGTAAATAGCAGGCAGCTTTTCTTCTCAAATGCTTAGCGTCTGTCAACAACATATTGAAAAGCAAGACAAGAAAGACCTGGGGTAGATTTTATAGTATAATATGTGACCCTAACACTGTCAAAGGTTCTGTCCTTCACCAAACAGTGACAGTCAACCAAAGTTTTGTTTAAACAACACATGAAAAGAAGCCAATGGATCTCTTATCATTTACTTCACTTTCTTTTACTTCCTTAATGTCTCTAAATTTAACTTCTTTACTCCATTCCAGGTGGCACTTTTTTTTTTCTTGAAACGTGCTTCTTGTGGTTAGTTTCCATTGAGTCGTGTCCAACTCACAGTGACCCTCACAGGGTTTTCAATGGCTGATTGTTTCAGGATTGCCTCAGGAGTGGATTGCCATGTCCTTCTCCCATTTTCGTGGTGCTGGGAATTGAACCTAGCACCTCAGAGACTGCAGAGTGGCGCTCTACCAACTGCGCTAAATCTCAGCCTCTGAAACATGCTAGTTAGGTGATAATACTTGGAAAGGGTATAATCATAGAAGTTGAGTTCTTCAGCTAGTAAAATTCAAAGTGCTTTGCTCATAACAACTTCAGAAATATTTTGGCACAAAGTGGTGGGGTGCTGTAGAAAAGTCACTGGGCTGGGGTGGAGAGCACCATCTCCTCTATTCTGCCATCTTCTGTCAAGTTCACTTGGCTTTTCATATAGTGTATTATTTATCCCATTTAATTCCCCATTGTGTTTTTAGTCTTGGTACCACTCATACAGGAAAATAAAATCCAAAATGGTCATTCTGGTGCCTTCTTGTTTGTTTCTCTGAGTAAAACTTAGCTACTTCCACATCAGGCTAAACCACCTAGGCATATAGCCTTCTAACTAGAGGGTTTCTAATTCCATATCCACAATAGCTGCCTGCCTCATTCCTCCATGGGGTCTTGATTCATTGATTAGCATGCTTCCGGGAACTTAACATTGTCTAAAAAAATAATAATAACTGAATGAACTTGAATTTTATAATGGAAAAGAATATTTTGGATAGTGTATAAATAAAAATAGCAGTAAGTATAGTTGAATAACCTGAGCTTTGGCACACAGATGTCTTCATTCTGTATCCTTGCTCTACCAAATACTAGCTAGGGCCCTGGGCAATCACTCAACCCCATTAAACCATGGTTTCCCCATCTCTAGAACTAAGACTGAGATGATTAGCATGTACCAGGCTCAGCTCTGGGTCTAACACTTGGCAAATACACAGTAAATATTTGGGGTTATGTATTAGGTGGTAAGCAGGTAATGCATTTGCCCTATTAACATGGAGATTTTAATATGAATCATTGAGAATGACAGATTCTAGGCAAATTTTAGATGGCATTAGAGCTCTGAGGAAGAGTAAGCACTGTTTATTCTTTTTGTTTCCCTGAGGTAGAAGTGTGGAATCTAATTCAGAATAATAATAAACATCCACCAGAAGGGGAGTTCAGCTGCTGAAGAGCTGTTGTGGTTGTTTTATTTTTGCTCAGGTGGAAGAGGTCATTCATTATGGGACAATGTTGGCTCCCTGAGTGAATGTAATGCCGATGACTGTCTGCCTGACTTTAATAGCTTCCCCTCATTTTAGGTGGCTCTCTCCACTAGATTACTAACAGACTCCCTTCTGCTTGTCCTTGTGTGCAGTGCAGTAAAATTTTGGGAAAACAAACTGTGACCACTGGGGACTATTTATATCTGATCATTTATACACAACCAACCAAGCTTCCAGGCAGCTTGGAAGATTACATAAACACCTCCAAAACCTACCAGGATGGCAGTCCTTCTCAGGAGCCCTGTACCAGCTGTTGTGCCTGCCTGGGGACTGGGATTGCCAATTGCCTTTCTGTCTTCCACGCTTGCTGCATCAGTGAGCAATCATTGCAGCTGACAAGACTTTCATGGTACTAACACAAAGGTGGGAGCAAAGTTGAAGTGACTGTGAACTTCTCCTGCTGCTGCCTGATTTAGTTTGACCCCGACATCATTCAGAGATGTGCAGTTAATGCAAGATGCAGATGCTGGTGGTAGAGCTGCCAAAACTGGTGGAATTCCTATTTTAGGTAGTGTCCACCATGCAGTGACAGAGGTGCCCTAGGCAAGTGAAAATTGCTGCAGGCTCCAGTCAAAACAAGCTCCTTGCATCTTATTATCTCTCTAG